>JARJDX010040052.1:0-19879 GCA_030264735.1 Gymnusa sp. GC000175
TGTACATGATATTTTGTGGTTAGCCACATTTAAAGTTGAGCGCCAAAATAACGTCAAAGTGAGTTGGGAGTTGTTCGATTTGATTATTGCGTCACTCAGCAAAACTCACTTGTAGAAATGAGATTAACTGATCTGAGTCAAATCTAAAACGAATGCAACCTATTATATAGAACCCCTTGGGGAAAGGGGGTGGGTGGTACTGTTTAGTATGGTTGAATAGATTTTTGAAAATCTTTTTGGACGTATTTTTTCTTTTTGCGATAAGTTGTGTAGTTCTCGAGATATAGATAGTTAAAATAATTAGATAGATAAAAGTAAAGACAATATATTTTCATAGTTTTGATCTTAAACATTTTTTTATTATAATAGTGAGGTAGAATCATTTATTCTTCTAGTGCGTGCAGATATTATTGGAATTTGTGCAGTAATGTCATCATTATCATCTCGGATTCTGCTAATATCTGTATTACTGGCATTATTTATATTCTTGTTTTTAATTAGTTTGTAACCAAAAGAATAAATAAGTGTTAAGATTGCTACACCTACAATGCCAGCGGGTACCCAAATAGCTGCTGCGGTGCGTATGGCTAAAAATATTTAAAAACTTTACATTAATTCCATTTTATTGTGTTTATATATTACTTTTTTTGAAAACTTTCACTGTTGTTGAGCTTCTAAGTTCATAAGGTTTATCTAGATCTGGACCAATATTTGCAGCACAAATCCATTTTCCAGAATGTTTTATGGTAATTTTTTCAATTTTGATACCGCATTCGCCGTACTCAAAACCTTTGCCCATATAATTTATTGTGCTACTTTTTTTTGATGGCGCAACATTATAATTTTCACCTCTTGGATCTTCAAAACGACAATTTAAAATTGGTAATACTGCCCTACACATCAATTCCAAAGTATCATCTTCATCTACTTCTACCTCGGAAAACATTGCAGATAATGTTTCTTTTACTATAACCTACAAAAGCCAAAATTAAATTTGAAAAATTTATTTCAGCATTGAGTTAATTTATTTTAAATTGTATTTTTTCCTGTATTTTTTTACTAAAGCTGGTTTTAAATGACCAACTATTTATTTATTTATAAACTTTTAAAACTACGTATCGGAGTTTACAGTTTCCCCATTGGTGTCCTTGTGATGTGTTACTCTATGCACTATACTCTGCTTTGAGCTTTGATCACTTGCTTTTACACTAATTAATGAAAAACTCTTTAATATTCTGCCATGAGCGCCGTGAGGGTAGGGCAAGAAGTGGCACTTGCCCAAATTATCAGTTTAAGTGCTATGTGCTGATTTTCAGGGGGAAGGACAATATAATAATCTATATTTTATATCCAGTTCAATTCTTTTCTTTTTAATATGTTTCTTTCATATTATTTTGGTACCCCGCGCCATTCCTAGATATTTTACTGAATTTTCGGTTCCCAATGTTTTTACTGGTTAAGTAATGTGGGCTGATTTTACCTCATTTATATTGATTTTCCATTTCCTGCCCAAGTGGATTATTTGATAGCTGTCTTGTTGTTGTTTATTTGTCGTAGTGCCTATTTCCTTGTCTACTGTATACTTGTATCAGTAATTATATTTTTAGTCTCTGGCAGGTCAGCTATGTAGACCAATAGAGGACAGGCTCAAGGCCCGTGTCCTTAAGGGGCAAAGTATATTGGACAGTTATTTGAGGACCAACAAAGACTATGCAGTGAAACAACCTTGGAAAGAGACAAGGTGCCTCCAATACTATTCGAGGAAGTACAACGAGCTATCGACCAGGCGAAAAATAGAAAAACCACAGGTCCAGATGAAGTACTATCGAAATTACTTAAACTACTGGATGTAGAGAGTGTACATATCCTTACGTCACTCTGATGATTGGCTCGAATCAATCTTCATAACCATTCCAAAAGGGAACAATGCAAAAGAATGCTCTGATTTCCGATTGATAAGCTTAATGAGCCAGGTACTTAAAACCTTTCTTAAAATATTACTCAGGCGAATATATAATCTTTGCGAAGAGAGACGGTTGAGACACAGTTCGAATTCCGAAATGGTATGGGCACCCGAGAGGCACTGTTCTGCATGCGAACTCTTGTTCAAAAAAGCATTGCATTTCGAAAAAATGTCTGTTTTATAGACTTTGAAAAGGCATTTGATACGGTACCACACGAACGGCTTTTCAAATGCCTTGACAGGGAAGGTCCAGATACATATGACATGAGAATCCTCCAAAACCTATACTACAATCAGACAGCTACAGTAAAAATCCGATAAGGGAGATCCAATAAAGTGCCGAATAAACGCGGAGTTAGACAAGGTTTTGTACTGTCGCCGATGCTGTTCAATATCTACTCAGAAGAGATATTTAAGGAAGCTTTAAGCAATCGGCAAGAGGGTGTTAAGATCGGCGGAGTAATAATGAACAACATCAGGTACGCTAACGACACTGTCATAATGTCAGAAAGTATTGAAGATCTCCAAATATTAGTTAATGCTGTAAACGAGGCATGTAATAAGAAGGGTTTACGAATCAACGTGAAGAAGCCCACATGGATGGTGGCTGGCAACATTCCGACCGGTCAACATCAACTGACATTAGGGAGCACATTACTAGATAGAGTCAAATACTTCAAATACTTAGGTAGCTGGATTAATTCCAGAGCAGAATGCGACGAAGAAGTGGCGACCAGAATCGAGCTAGCATGCAAAGCATTTATTAAATGGCGACCCGTCCTAAGTAACAGAACTCTTGCAATTGCAACACGACTAAGAACTTTAAAGTGTTACGTATGGTCCTTTCTACTATGCGGTTATGAAACGTGGACTTTGAAGGTAAAAAACCTGAACAAATTGAATTATGGTGCTATCGACGCATTCTACGAGTTTCATGGACAGCTCACATAAACAACAAGCGCATTTTGGAATGCATGCACAAGGAACGAGAACTGATCAACATCATCAAAGACCGGAAAGTTCAATATTTTATACACATAATGAGAGGGCCTAAGTACCAAATGCTATATAAATACAATACTGCAGGGAAAAGTGGATCGGTAGGAAGCAACTTTCATGGCTACGCAATATAAGAGATTTGACAGGGCGCGGAGTAGAAGAACTGTTCCACATGACTGCAGATCGAGAGAAGTTCAGAAAGCTCACTAACCTGATGATAGCCAACGTTTGACAACAAACACAGCACCCAAAGAAGAAGAAGCACAAGACAGCAAATCGAGAGGAGTTCAGAAGGCTCACTCACATGATGATAGCCAACGTTTGACAACAAACACGGCAACCAAAGAAGAAGAAGCATATGCAGTAAAGTCATCAAAGGGTTAAAGAAAGCTTCCAGATGTAACACGAATGCTTTGGACACCAAAAACGTGCAGCACGTAAAGAAACTAGTAAAAATGCATGGTAAAGAAGCAGATGACAAAACTGAACTATATGAAGGATGTATAGTCGGGAAACAAACACTGATACCTATCGAGCCAAAGAAAAACGACCCATTGAAACAGGCGGACTCGTGTACGCGGATGTCTGTGAATACACGCAGACAAAGTCGATAGGTGGATCAAGATATTTTGTATGATACAGCTTTACCAAGGTAAGAAGAGAAATTCAAAGTATCAAAGGGTGTGCTTACCTTTGTCGAAGAGGCAAGTGTAACAGGAAATACTATTAAAGAGTTTTTATCACGTAAAGGAAAATAAAACCAAGTGCACGGTTTTCCATTAGAATGACAGAGCGTAAAGAGAAAATAAAACTTTAATGGAAAGTACAAGATCCATGCTCTAAGTTTCTAGCTCTGAGCTGCATTTTTATATTGCATCACACATGACAAACCCCAGTTGAAGGTAAATTTGCTTACCAGTTGTACATGTGCCTGTAGCAAAAGAAAAACACCAGAAAAGAAACTCAACAGAAAAAGTTAACAAGGTCGATTCGTTAAATACTGCGGCGAAAAGAATAGGTATCGAATCTGGTGTGATAAAGGAGGCTACCAGCAAGGGGATCTGCTTTTGCATTTTAATCAGCTTGCACCATTCCTTGGGGACATCCATATCGGAAGAAATAAAGAGAACATCAGGATCTAAAAATGTCGTAAAAGAAGGGAGCGCAGATATTTACACGATCCTCTGGTACTGAACTAAGAAAGTGGCAGTGATATGTAATATTTGAAAACGAAAGTATAAAGACGACGTCAGACAACAAAAGTAGGAAATCAAAGTAAATATTCAAAGGAAGAATTCAAAAGAATAAAAAATAATCAGTTACAAACGACGCTAAATGAAGTACCAACTGTTGAAATTAATAATAAAAAAAAATTGAGGAAGACGCGGTCTAGGATAAAAGAAGAAATCGTGGCTCAAAAATATTAGAGATAGGACAGACATGGGAGCACACGAATTGTTCAGAGCTGCCCAGGACCTAAATAGATTTGCCAAGATTGCTGACCAACTTTTTTAAATGGAGGAGGCACCACAAGAAGAAGATCTTTAGGTATGATTGTTCCGTTAAGTGTATTTTTTTGTAGAAAAATTTCAAGTTCTAGTTTTTGGTTTAGAAGCTCATTGGCATTTAACGTGGTTATTTTCAGATCCATAATGACCATTAGTTGATAATGTGGAACACCGCCATTGTGTTTCTTGGATCCGAAATCTCAAGTCTAGTTATTATAATCATAATGGTTTGTTGTTTATTCTGGCAGTTGCTTATTGGTGTATTTTTGGAGTTTTGCTCTTTTTGGGCATATAAGTATTCATAAGTTATTTGAAGTGTCTTAGTTGTTAAGTATTTTGGGTTATTTCTCTCTGGCTAATTGAAACCTGGCATTCACGATAGTTTCTGAACAGTTATAACAGTTATATTGGTTTAACGTATTCTACGGTTAGATTGTTTTTTGCGCATTTGAAGCTTATCTTACAGTAAGTGTGCCCGTAGCGTTGGCATCGTTTACACTGGGGGATTAGTTTATTACTTCTTATCGCTTCAATCTTTATTAAGTATATGCTGTACAACAATATACATAAATGTATGTTCTTCAAAATCCTAAACACCTTTAGGTAACGCTATTGTGTAGTAGACTAAAATTTCTATTGGAAACTTTCTAAGGCGTATTATTTCCTCAGCATTCAAGCTATATACGTCTGGCTTTAGGCACTGTAACTCCCTCGTTTTGCAAATCTTGGAGCTCCAATGTACGTACATAGTGGTAATAGTCAAATTATATTTAGCATATGAACCAAATAAACAAACATTTACAGGAATGTAATGTAAAAAGATATAAAACAGAAGAACTTCCGTTCTATATCTTTTTACATAGGTATGTAAAGTAAAACTTAAGGATAGATTCCGCCATTACCTCTACTCTAAATATATCATCAAAGATTGAGTCTGTTTTGGAATAATGACATTTCCATAGGCCGGAGTCAGTTAAATGAACTTCTCTTATATTTAGAGAACATATACCCATCCAAAACTGTGTGATGCTTCCCCCAACGTACCAGGTACCATTTGGAGCTTCTATGGAACAATCTTCTGAACGATAAGGAACATTACATGAAATAATATTTGGTTTTCCAATTTCCATTAATTGTGTTTTATATGTAGGATATGTTAAATCTAAAAAGCAGATACATGATATAACCAAATATTCGCATATTTTATCTAGTAATGAGATATAAAGTTAATAAAGTTAACCGATAAACATTTATATTAATTAATTAAATTAATCACCTAAATCTGGCTTAGTAGAAACAAAACTGCCACTATCTCCAATGTTACACATCCATGTTCCAATTTCAATTTCCAATAATGGTAGCTTAAACTAAAAAGAAAATTATGTTATGTAAAAAATGTGTAGAAAGTCATAATTGCATAATTCTTCTTTGTAGAACACAACGCTTATGAAATAAATAAAAAGAAATTTTTTATTTTTGGTTTTGGAGATTCCTATTTTTAAATAATGTTACGAATTTTGTATACGGGTTATAACACAAAGTATTACTGTTTTAAATACGGTTTAAAAGATTTTCATTTAACTTGTCCACATCTTCACTACATCTTCTTACCAAAATCTCGGCAATCCACACAACACGTGCGTAGCTTTGGTTGCAGTAATATATTGCTCATAACAGTGCCAACTTTTTAGTTCAGTACCAGAGATTCTTACAAATATCCGCACTCCGTTCTTTTACGACATTCCTTAGCTATGCAGAAAGCCAACGGGCAACCAACAAGGGTACTTGCCCAAGATAACTTTTCCAATTTACAAATTACCCAAATTACATTAAACTGTAGGTCCCTTGCGTTTGTGTAATAGCAGACAGAAAACGCAGTACACGAAAGTAAGCGGAGAAGTGGCCTGTACTCGGTAACAAGTATGGCACTATAAGAAGAAGAAGAAGAGCTATGCAATTCGTAGACTCCCGATCAGGGACTTTGCAGATTTGGATGTTCTGGTCATTTCTTTCTATATGATTATCCCCAAGGAATGGTGCAAGCTGATGCAATGCACAATTCAACAGCCTTCTTCTTCACCTTTGATGCGATAACGTTCTTTAGCTCCATTACTTACCTCATTATTGTTCGTACGAGCTTGGTGCTGATTTCATCCATTCTTTTTCGTAGATTATTCACATAGTCATCTCCAACTACATTTTTGCTGGGTTTAAGACTAAACTGTGATTTAAATAAAAAAAACAGTCGAAGTTCCCGTCCGAATAGCACATTCGCAGGGCTCTATCCAGTGGTTCCATGGACCGAAGCTTGATATGCCAAAAGTAAGAGGTGAAGTTGTTCATCCAAGTCCCATAATGGTTGTAGATGACTTTCGATAGGTATTTGGCAACTGTCCTGTTCATGCATTCTACCATGCTGTCAGATTGTGGATGTAAATCGAAAATCCTAGTTTTCCGGATTCTTAATATCTTGCAAACTTCTTGGAACACGGATGACTTAAAATTGCGCCCTTGCTCGGAATGTAGCTTTAGTAGTACTCCGAATCAACTTATGAGCTCTTTAACCAAGACTTCGACAACAGTCTGCACTCCTTGGTTGGGCAAGGCATAAGCTTCTGCCCATTTGCGGAAGTAATCCATTGCAAGCAGGATACATTTATTTCCGGCTTCCGACGTGCATTGTGCCCAATAAGATTTCAGATCTTCTGTAAACCGAGCTACTATTTCCTAGGTTGGCCTTTGTCTAGCTCTTTTCCACTTTACCACGTGCTTTAATAGGGACTATTTTCTTAATCTGACCGAACCTCCTGTTCGTCCCAATTGTCACCAACGATCACAACCCTTTGGCACAATGTTTTTGACTTCTGTTCCATATGTCTTCTGGACACGGTCTTCTTGCCAAAGCGTCGGCATTGCGGTGACTGGTTCCAGCTCGATGTTCTATATCGTAACCAAATTCTTGTAATGTCCCAACCTTGCCACTAAAGCTTCCGAATTTTTAAAACCTAAAAGCTACATCAAAGGTGCATAGTCGGTGGGAATTTTCTGCCATGCACGGAATTTATTGAAGTGTTCAACGGACTTAACTACTACGAGTACGAGTAATTTTCTTTTGCAACACATTCAGTCTTTGATAGCACCTTACTCAATAGCCTTGAATTTTAGAAATTACTTCTCCAATGCCAACGTTACTGGTATCCGTATTCAGGATAAATTTTTCATCAGGACGAGACTAACCCAAGACAGGTGCGCTACATAGCGATTATTTCAATTTTTTAATAGTGCTTTGGCAGGCTTAGTCCCAAACAAAACTACGACCTTCTTTAGCAAGCTTGAATCGGCTTCTTACCTCGTGTTTTTCTCTAGGGACTGATCAATATCTGACCGACTCATTTTTTCCGGGTCAAGAGATACTTAAATAGATTTCGGAAAAGGCTAAATTTCTTAGGACGCAAGCGTTGAAATAAACTCTCCTAATTTTGAAGGTAGTCTAGCCCGATTATATCGTCATTTTCTATTAATCATTCGAATGTTGCTGGAGCATTATATATTCCAAACGGCATTTCAGTGAACTGCCACTGTCCTGTTCCGATAGTAAATGCTACTTTTTCTTTATCACTGGCCGCTTGTCCAACTTGCCAATAACAATAACCAACCTTCCTTCCGGTCAATTGTTGAGAAGATCCGAGGCAAACGATAACTGCCTTTCTTGGTCATATTATACAGAAGAAGCCTATGGACTATTAGAAAGTTTTACCACGCCATCTTATTGCACATCCTAAATTATTCGTTCGTTTTCTTCTCTCTTAGACAATAGCAATCTCCTAGATGCTTGTTGGCAAGGTCTTGCACCGACAGTATTAATTCCATGCCGTACGATATTAGTCTGTCCCGCAGAACCATTCGTAGCTTGGAAGATGTCTCTTAGGTTAACTAAATCCTTGGCCAACTTAAAAAGATTTATGAGTTACCCATGAGATTGGTTTTTAAGTTGGTCTTCCATGTATTGGTGACCAAAAGTCATCTCGAGTCATCTGATAATTTTGTTAAAATTTTTACGTTCTGTTAGAGGAATTGTCTAAAGTATCCTCACAGCATCACCGCACAAGGCCAGACTTAGTTTTTTCTCTTTTTCGATCTTTGACCATTCACACCATAGAAGCCGCTTTAAGAAGTGTCAGAAAGCCTTTCTATAGTGTCTTACCGCCAAACGAAGTAATTTCATTTCAGCTGGTGACACGTAAACCATTACTGACCCATTCGTTACTACTTGTTCGCTGCATGTCTCGACAATTTCAGACGACTTCACGTCTTCAGATGTAGACTGCCTGCTTCCCTCAAGCGCTGCTACAATACAATTTTATTTCAGTTGTATTTTCATCTCGTTCCCCGGGTTCACGTTTCAAGTCTACTACTTTTGAGTAGTTCTACAGCTCAGGCAGCATAACTGATCCATCTGGAAATTATTATTTAAGCTTTTAACAAATATTGGGAGATCCCAGTGACCTCTTATTTACCATTTATGGAAAGTGTTTAGAATTAAATTTGCAACAAATTTTATTTATATCACTTTTTATAATTTATCATTTAAGAACTTATCGTTGTTTGTTGCTATTTTTAGTGAAACTACAATTCCTATCAAGTTGCCATTATAATCAGCTGACAATTAGCGAAATTTGGTTATGTATCGGTCAAAAGTGACGAATGTCATTAGTCCTAGTGCTACTAGTCCTACTGCTAATCTAATTAGATGATAATTAATGAAATTTAGTTGTTTCTATCAGTAGTAATGAATATGTCTCAAATTCGTAAATGAAAGTCGTATGGTGACCACACGGTATAGTTATTTATTAACACTTTATTCCCAAACATTGTTTAAATTTACTTGTCCAAAGCATTCTCTCCATCTTTTTACTGAGATCATCTCGGCAACCCATGCAACACGTGTGTAAGTTTGGTTGCAGTCATACATTGCTCAAAACAATAATAAAAATAAAGAAATTCCTATTAATTTTTATAATTTACCTCCAGTTGACAAATTCTATCAAGCAAATATGTGCCTAAAGATGAATACCGTTCAGTTGCACTTTCTAATTTCGTAATGATAAAGTATTTACCATCTGGTCTTACCAACTGGCAAAACTCAAGGGGAAATATTTGTGGAAGATTATTATTATAATGGCAACCAACAATACCATAACCATCTACTTCCCTATACCAGGTATCCATTAGAATATCAGCTGCAAGGAAAAGGACATGAATATTGGTGACAAAAATGTGAAAGGTAAAATTTATGTTCATAAAACATTTAAAAGTAAAAAACAAGATCTTGAAAAATAGCATCAAGACCTCTAAAAACGACGATAAAATGTGCTGCAAAATGTCTAACTTTAAGGCAAAACTAAAAAATATAATTCTGTTAACTTTTGTTTATATTATTTTATACAGGGTGTCTATTATAATGGCGTTAAAGCTGCTTAGTTTATAAGTACTTAACATAAAAAACTAGCTTTATCGCCATTTTAAGAACATTCTGTATACATGTATTCCGTTCAATGGTTCGAAGCCACAAGAAACGCCCATAACCGCTCTAAGCTGCTGAGGAAGGTGAATGTAAAGCGACAATTGTGTAAATGAAAATGTAGTAATGCGTAGAATGAAAAAATACCAAAGAGAAAGGGTGAAAAAGAAACAAAAAGAAAAAGAAGAGGAGATATAACCAGCATTGAAGTATGGAAATGGAAACCAGAAGAAGCTGACAACATTAAAAATACCGCGTGGATGTCTGGAAAGTGAAACCTGGGAGAGAAACTGGAAAGGCTCATTAAAAGCGTATGGAATGAGCGAAGATTGGAGAAAAGGACTAATAGTACCATATATAAAAGAAACAATAGAAGCAAAAAGGAGGCAAGGAACTACTGGGGATAATTTTATATACAGCGCATAAAATATATGCAACTAATGTAAATCTGATTGGTAAATGTAAGGTTTTTATATTGTACAAAAAATTATTAGGCCTAAAATATTTTGGAATATTTTAACACTTGCGTTTTAATTTGATTTCAACAAATTCTTCGTATGTTTCCATATTTTGCACCAATACTGTAACACATCTCCATTCGCCAATATCTTTTCGTGTCAAGAATGGAATTTTATAGTCTTTACACTGCCAAGCATTTGATACCATTTGACCTTCGGGATTATATAACCTACAATTTTTTCCTAAATTTTTTAAACCACATGTAATATAAACCACACCGTCCAAATCGGCATACATTGTTTGGTTACTTGCAGCAGATATCTTGTCTGAAAATAAGAACAGGAGTTACATTTTGTAGCTAAAGCGTATATTGAGTAGGTAATTATAATTAAAAAATAATTATAAAGTGTTCTCTACTCGACTTTCCAGTAAGGGAAAAAAACTTGTGTCTTAAATAAAAATTGTTGCTATTACGATTTGCAGCAACTTTATTTTTATAAACATTTCTAAAATATTTGCATTTTCATAACTCGGTTAAAATCGTCTATCGCCGCCTTCTAATGCCTTTCTCTATCTCCTTTTATCCTCCCACTCCCCTTATACCAGTCGCCTTTCATGCATCCATCTATGATTTTCGTGGTCTTCCTCAGCTTCGTATTCCCTAAGGAATCCATTTTATGTTTTTCTGTTAGCATTTCTGCTTCTTTTCTTATTTCTTGTAATTTTCCATTATATCCTTGAATTTTCCATGTTCTTGCACTTATTTTCGTCCTGCTTCTGAGGTATCTAATTAGGGTTTTTACTTTCTGCCTTTCTTGGCAAGTTCGTCTGCACGCTGGTTACCCCTAATGTTGGAGTGCGCAGGTGCACAGATTAGATATAATTTGTTTCTTGTGGCTATTCCATTTAGATTCCATTTACACTCGTGAACAAGTTCGAAAGTGATCTCACAATTGCTTAGCGCCGCCAGTTCTGTTTTACTGCCAGTGAAGATGGAGATTCTTTTACCTTCGTAGTTCCTATCCATCATGCATGTGTAGCCTCCATAATGGCGAATAACTCATTTTGAAATAATGTCGAATGGGAGCCGTGGTTAGCACTTATTCTGTAGCCCGGTCTGTCATCGTCAAATACTCCTCAACCTAATTTTTTTTCGTGCTTGGAGGCATCTATGTAGTACACTATTTTGATTCCAATGAGTTTGTCACTCTCACTATGCCACTGCGTTCTCTCTGAAATCAAAATTTTAAAGAGTTTTGGAAAATGGTATCTTTTTTTATGGTGTCCGTCACAAACACAGGGTGTTTGTTCAGAATAAGTCTGTAGGTTCCGCTCTTTGCCTCAGCCGCTACCACCCAGTGTAGAGGTTGTAAGCCAACCAGAACCTCCATAGCCGCTATTGGTGATGTTGACATTACTTTAGTTAGTCCTAGGCGGCGAGTCTATACACCTTGCTTGGTGCTTTTAGCCCTGTCCTCGTTTGTGATATATGTACGTGATAATGAGACGAACCATCATCAGGTATATCCAGGTCCAGAGGGTCATTGTGGTTTTGTTTGTCACATCTTCTGTCACTGTGATATTTGAAGGTAAGAGTCCTGTCCAGGGTCATACTCAGGTACTTGACCTTCTCCGTCATTTGCAGTTTTGTGTCATAGATGTATAGATTCTTTACATTCAAGATGTTCCTTATACGGGTGAATGCGACCGGGGTTTTGAGGGGATTAATAGACAACTCTTTCCTGCCGCACCATTGGCCCCGAGTTTTCCACGTTTTGCTATGTCGTCGGCATATCCAATTGTTATTACGCCAAGTTTATTAATTTTCTGGAAGAGATCATCTACTATCAGGCATCACACTACTGGTAAGAGAACACCCCCCTGTGGACTACTTCAGGCAGCTATAATCCCTACAATCACATCGTAGGTTGATGCATATGCTTTCGTGTGTTTGAGCATGTTCCCTATCCACTCGTATATTTTTGAAATACCCCTGTTTTTCATAGTCTTTCTAATAGATTTTATGCATGTATATCGATGAATACTCCGAGTGCAATCTCCTTTTCCCTCAGTGTACCTTCCACTTGTTTACAACTTTGTATAGCGCAAGTTCGCACGATTTTCCAGCTTGGTAGGCGCTGAAACGATGATAATATTTTATCCCTAATGTGCCTTTGCAGTAATTTCTGGAGGAGTTTTAGGTCGCGTCCTGGTTTAGGTATAAAGACTACCTCTATTTCTCTCCACTTTTTCGAAACAAGTCCCCACTTAATGCGTTCGTGAAGATACCATCTGTTCTCTTTATGGGCCCAATTTGTCTCTGAGTGTTCTTATGCAGAACTTTCTGGTGTCTGGCACTTTTCGTTTAGAGTTCGATACTTTCACAGTATCGTCTCATTGATTTTTTTTGGCCCCTTTTATCTCCTGTAGTTTGTGAATGAGGTTTTGTATGTGCCCCAGTTACCAGAGTTCTTGACTCTGTTAAACAACCGTCTAGTTTCGGCACTTATGGACCCAATTTGTCTCTGAGTGTCTTTATGCAGGGCTTTCTGGTGTCTGGCACCTTTCGGTCAGAGTTCGATACTTTCACAGTATCGTCTCCATAATTTTTTCTTGGCGTCTCTTATCTCCTGTAGTTTCTGAATGAGGTTTTGTATGTGCCCCAGTTACCAGAGTTCTTGACCCTGTTTAACAATCGTCTAGTTTCGACCCTTAGTTTCGCGAGTCTACCGTTCCAGCAAGGAACTTTCCTGGGGTGTGTGAGGCTGTCGCGAGGGGCAGCAGTGATTACAAGTCTGATTGACTCTTTCATAGTTTCTAATTCAGCCTAATAGTACGCTCGGACATTTCTCCAGTTCTTGACCTATTACCTCTCGAGTTCCCAGTCCCACCTAAATGAAAGTCGTGTGATGACCACCCCTCCATTTTTATTTTATTTTAATCAATTAGTTAATATTACCGTAAATATCTACATAAATTCTAAAAGTTAATTTGATATCTTTTCCATCTTCATTATATTCCGCAGTAAGATTGAGTGGGCGAACATCTGGCTTTTTGTAATTAATAAACCTAAATCCACAAATTCCTCTTTCTAAACTTATTATCCTCTTTTTATAATCATCATCAGCTGCCTACAAGAATTATATTACTGCATTCAAATAAATAAAAGTTTTTAAATAAATAGTAATTGCTACATACATATAAACTTTCTCCGTGTAAATTAAGAGGCAAAGTAACTGTAACATTGTTATCATCAAAATATTGTAAATAACATTTATTTACTACTTCGCCATTATCAAATTTAATATATTCCAATATAGCACTTCCTGATTGGACAAACTTTGAACCATCTAAAACACCCTTCGAATCTATATGAAAAAACGGTAAAATATTTAAATTGCTATTTATAAAATATCCACAACTCTATTTACTTATAAGGGGTAAAAATATTAGGATTAAATAAATCACTTTCATAATAACTAAATTTATATAAAAACTAGACAATTTAAAAGTAACAAATACAATTGTCACTCAAAGTTTTGTTATAGTAGTATTGCATTGTAAGTTTTTTTTATCTTTTTTTTTATTTAGATTAAATATATTGAGAGATAATTAGTTTAAAGTGCTTTAATTTTTACACTTCAAAAACTTGTGTAATTATTGCTATGCTCTTGAGAGAAAATAAACCTATTGACTATTATAAATATTTAATTGAGAGTCAAATTCGACTGATTTCACGACTGTGCGATGCCCTTCTTATGCAGCTTGATGGCTTGCTAGTACCGATCTGTATACATTGTCCCCCATGTGAAGATCAGTAGTTAGTCTCTTCGGGTGGTTGTACTGGTCGTTAAAGCACTGGTGGTATCTTGTAGCAATGAGGGCAATATCTTCTTTGACTATGACCATTTGAAGGCCACAACGGATGCTAAAATTTGTTGCGAAATAAAAAAGCATTGCTAAAACCGTGAAATTGTTGAGGTTTGGGTTTAAATAAATAAATACATTGTACATTAACTACTTAAATAAACACGGTGATACCAAAAATTAAAACATAGCACGTCTAAAGCTCACTTGTTCTTGTTATCATGTTCCTATGTACCTCTGTCAACGCATACTTTTACGTAAACACTTTTGTTTATATAGTTTATATTCATACCCTCCCGCCACACACTGCCCCTCTGGTTCTAAAAACGAATCAGCATTAACCGCCCTTGGACGACCCCGCCTTCGAATCGGAACTTCAGGAACATCATCCTGGTCCCTGAAATGGTGTAAGGGTAGAAACATGATACAGCTCTGCAGGTTCCCATAAATTATTATTCCTTGCTTAGAAATTACTTGCCGTGCTTCCTCGAGGTCATCTTCTTGGGAGTAACGAAACAAAATCCCCTCAGACATTATAAAACCTCTCTCAGTCCGATTTCCAATATCTTTTTTGTTAATATCTTCAAAAGCGTCTATAATTTTCTTCATTTTCGGATCTTTTAACCGTAACAGAACGAATTTCATTTGCAGTTTTTTTGGGTAATCTAATTTCCACAGAACATAATTCACAATTATTTGTCTCATCTGAATCACAGTTACGACGTGATAAAATATCTACAACTACATTGCGTTTACCTGGCACATAATTAACTTTTAAATCGAAACACTGAATTTAAAGTGCCCAACGGGCTAAACGTTCCAATATTTTAAAGAAAACAACCATTTTAAAGGTTGATGATAAGTATTTAAGAAAATCTTGGCCCCTTCAATGTAACCACGGAACTTTTCTATTGTGAAAGTTATGGTTTAAGCCTCCCTCTCAGTGGTTGGGTAGGTGATAAAAAATGGCTGGTATACTTAATAGGATGTTCATCTTTACCTTGCTCTTGAAGTAAAACAGCACCAAGCGCGTATCCACTTGCATCAGTCTTAATAATTAAAGGTTCTTCTGGATTTGTCTGACCCAAAACAGGAGTACAAATCAGATTTTTTTCAGTATTAAATGCTAGTTTTTCCTCATTTCCACTAAACAGTCTTGCCAAATTGCTAAGGGGTCTTGCCATATTAGCAAAGTTTTTTTATAAACCTACGGTTTTTTTATAAACCTACGATACCATGAGCAACATTGTAATAAACTTTGTACATGCTTTACATTTTTCGGTCGGGAATTTCTGAGATAGCTGCTGTTTTATCCGGATCAACCTTTAAACCAGATGGCATAATTAAATGTTCCAAATATTTTACACTAAAACACGCGAAAAGGCATTTTTCTCGCTTCATGTGTAATTTAAAATGTCTGAACTGTGAGAATAATCTATTTAAATCACTAATATATTGAGCAAACGAGTCAGAAATCACAATCAAAATCATCCAAATATGCTGCTAACGTTACTTCACCTAGATCCTATCGGAAATGGAGCTGGCGCATTTCTTAACCCAGATAACGTATGTGCCAAAAGGAGTTACAAAAGCTGTTTTGTCTTGGCTGGAGAAATACTAACTTGGTGGTAATCAGAATCTTGGTTCAAGTCATTATTGGCCACGCGCATTTCAAAAAACAACCTTCTTTATGTTGGTGGTTCAGTTATCACCTCTGTATGTTCTTTGTACGTGTTAGCCCTTCTGTAGGGTCGCGTTTGGAAATCTTCCACATGAGATTGATATGAAAACTTTCAAATATGTTAAACGGAAAGCGATATACCAGTCGAAATAATTAAGTATGGCATTGATTTCAAGCTATAGAATATCTACCTAATAATTGTCTAAATGGACACCAGAAGAATGGAAAACATCACACATCTTTTCCATGCGCAAAAAAGGAGACAAATCCAACTGCTCCAATAACATAGGGATATCTATTACCAGCACTTTTATAGGTTATATGAAAGAATCTTAAGGACTAAATTAAGAAAGAATACCATGATTATAAAGAAGAGCAAATTGATGTTTAACGTTTACTACTTGAAATATAATTTAGAAAAAGCTACCACAAGAGAAGTCCATTTAATGTTCATACACCTGAAGAAAACGTATGACTCGGTGTCAGCGAAGAAACTCTGCAGGAAACAAACGTTAACCAACCAGTCGTTCAAAACATATACGATGAGTTACTATTACAAATTAAGGTGGGACAGGCGTAGTTGCAATGGAAAAAGATATGCCAACATCGCAGAGGATAATTGAAATATATGGCGAGGAAGTTAAAACAAGGGGTGCGGCCCAAAATCCCGAATCCCAAAATTCCGAATACTTAAATTCCGAATGCTCAAAATTCCGAATGCCTAAAATCCCGAATGCTTAAAATCCCAAATACCCAAAAATTCCGAATTAGCTGGATACTAAAATATAATTTAGTGACAACTATGCTTCTTCTCACTGTTTCACGATATGGCATTTCTGCCTATAATACAGAATTAATAAAGTTTAAATTTTTTGTTACTTAAAAAAAATCTGATGTGGCCACCTCTGACTTTATCGTACATTTGAATTTAATTGGTTGTATGACTCTATTTTCTTGAAATTTATGCTGGCAATAATTCCACTAGTGATATTGTGACCTTTAACAAATATGTCTCTGTAACACTGTAATTTAATAAAAAATAATTTTTTTGGGGAATTCGGGATTTTAGGATTCGGGATTTTGGGGTAGAACCGAAACAAGATTATGATACTGGAACTCGAAATAAATATCCAAAGGACAAAATATCTCCCAATAGACAAAAGTACAGAAAAAATTAGAAAACAATGAAGAAATTGAAGTGTGTTCGAAGAATACATTTGACTCCACTCGACATCCATGAAATACTAAGAAAAGTAAATTCTTCTTCTTGTCCAGAGAATCTCAAAACGTCGATCTCAAAAAAGGTTGCACAATTACTAGATTTTTTCTTTAAGGGAAAATAATTATCTGGAAAAATATTTTGTGGATCACATCAATATAAAATATATTTAAAGCACATAAAATTATTTACTATTTACTTAAAAATTATTTATTTTTTCATGTAATAGAATTAATACTTTGTCTGTTTTCGCCAGTAAAAATGGGAATTTGTGCACCGCTATCGTTACTTGCTTCACTAATTCTTGCAGTATTATTATTATTATTTTTCTTGAATAACCTGTATTTGTGGCAAAATGCATATGCAAGGGACATAATTACTATACTCGCAATCCCAATAGGGACACCAATAGCGGATGCAGTTGTCAGCACACCTTAAATTAAAAGAATGATTATCCATTTACACTCAATAAAATTTTGAATTACCTTGTTTATACAGCTTAACATTAGTAAAACTTTGAATTTCAATAATTTCTGTTTTACCTGATTCCATGCTTGCGTTAATTTTTGCAGCGCAGGTCCAAACACCAGCATAGTTTTTGTTAGTATTTTCAATTACAATTCCACAATCGCCGTACTTAAATCCTTTACCCGAATAGTAAATATCATAATTTCTCTTATTTGGTGAAATATGATAAATTTCACCGTTTGGATCGACGAATCGGCAACTCATAATTGATCTTGGGGACTTGCATAATAATTCTAAAGGTTCCGTATCGTCAATTTCCACAGAAGAAAATGATGCTTTTAGCGCGTTACTACTTGCAACCTATTTTAACCAAAACTATATGTTTAGTAATAAAAGCATGGGATAAAGTAAAAAGCTAATAGAACAGGATGTTCCATTAGAATAAAAATGTTTTTATCTATGTGGTTTTATTTACCTCGATGGTAATAATGTCATCATGAACTGAGTCTAATTTTGAATAATGACATTTCCATAAACCTAAATCACTTTCTATGACCATTATGCCTTTGGTATTAATAGAACAAATTCCCATCCGTAATTGATTAATATTTTCCATATTATAAACCGTACCATTTGGAGATTTTATGAAGCAATTATCAGCAATGTATGGAACGTTACACTGAATAGAGAGTTCAGTTCCTAAAATTACAACTTGGGTGATCTCTTTCGGATATATTATTTCTAAAACAAATATTATATTATTGGCACCTAATATTCTACAGAACATGGTTAGTTTGGTTAATGAAACAACAAATGAATATGAAATAAGGGTATAGATTATAACATTGCCTTACGGCAAATTAATCTTATACATAGCATATTTTGTTTTTGTAGCTATTGATTTTTAAGATGTTTCATTCATTCCTGACCATTTCCGTCGTTGCCGAATGATACTTCTCTGGTTTCTTTTGTCATCTTATTTGTATATTAGAACTATGATGCCTTTTCTCCATTACAGGTATGTCTTCCCCTTTTTTATTTAATTAATTTTCTTCAGGAGTTGTTCATAATTTCTTAACTTGCCTAATTCCTGTGTCTATTATTTTCTTATATGTTCTCTCTGCTTCTTTATACCCTATATGTAGTCTAGTTATTTCTTTTCTGGCAGTACAATCCTTAACAATTTAACGATCGTTGGCTTTCATGTTGGCTAGCATATTATTAATTATGATCTTGTGAACTTCTGCTCAAAATAATTATACGGAAGATTTCCTATATCACGGCTTTGAGTTTTACATGCCCAATGTTCTTTTTCATCCAGGGCTTCCCCTACTAGCGAATTCTCCTTCCATAATTCCTCCAGTATTTCTACCTATTTGTTCATTTACTGATGCATGTGCTTTTCTCTCTCGTTTCAATGCTTTCCACAGTTTTTAATCGTTTTGATGTCTTGGAATTTTTTGTTATAAACGTTTTTACATTTTTAAGTTTGCGATGAGCGATTGGTATTCTCGGGTGGATGTTGAGAATGGGAGTCAGTCTGGATCTTTTCTTATCCAAATCATCCTGAACAATATTGTAGTTTTTGTATAAATAAACGTATTTACAACATTTCAGAAGTGGGATTGTGCGCTGAAACCAAGAGCGAAAAAGAGACCCGTGAGGTTCGACGATTATCGGCTAAATTAGTAATGTTGGTGTTCTTAGTCCTCACGATAATTCGGGAGATATACAAAAGTGAACTGCAGAGGAATGCAAGACAATCCATTTCAAAATTTGAAGAAAGATAAAAAAAGAAATGTAAAACCAGTTACAAATATGAATAGAAATTAAGGAATATGAAAAGAGGCATGAACTATTCCATTTTCATAAATGAAACTAAAGGAAGTGGCAGAAACATTGAAGATCGAAACAGAAAAAAATTGATTGATGTGGAGCAACAATTAGCAATGTAAAGTATGAGGTAAAGATGGTTAGGAATGAAAAAGGAACTCTTTAATCTGATTTTAATTTACAGACATCAGGAGTACCGCCGAGAATGTTATAAACGTTTTTACATTTCTAATGCCCGGTTTTTAGAAAATCCAACTATCGGTTCAATAGCTATCGAACCGATAAATCTATTGAGTCAATAAACCAACGAAGTGTTTCTGAAAACAACCTCCCCATAAGTTATCGCTTCCATAACTATTGG
>JARJDX010040105.1:0-17815 GCA_030264735.1 Gymnusa sp. GC000175
TTCCAACATATTCAAGGAGAAACTTAATGAGGGAACAGCACTAGCGGATTTCCTCAAAGGCGTAGGAGGCACGCACCTGTGGTCTCAGAATTTAAAGAGCAACGTGATCAAGGAACAAGGCGATCAAGAAACAACGTAATGAGGAAGCAACAGCGGCAGATTTTCACACAGGCGTAGGAGGCACGCACCTGTGGCCCCAGAATTCAAGAAGCAAGGCGATCAAGGAACAGCATAACCATGGAGCAGTAGAGACGGATTTTCTCAGGCACAGGAGGCTGTGCTTAAAATTAGGATAATTGCAATTCATGCTATAATTTATATTTCATACATTTTTGAAAAAAATAGGATAGGAGGCGTCAAAATTAAGTTGCGTCTGGGGCTTCTTAAGTGGTAAATCCGTCACTGGGGAGCAACGCGATCAAGAACAACGTGTTTTAAGAAATTCCGATCCAAACTTGGAAATTTTCTAATATCCCTTAGTTTTGTCACTTGAAAACACTGCAGATTCTCTGAGCTTATTATAGGTTAAAAAAGATTTTGAAGAAATCATTTTGTAGATGAAACCATTGTCCACTTCACCTTAAGCATGATTAAAAATTGGTCAACAAGTTTAAAAGTAGCAAGCAAAAAACTGGAAACATTTTCATCTTTGATCTAAATAAAATGAATTTTTCAAAATCATCATTTTCACATATTCTATCCACAAAACCTCAAAATCCTATTTTTGGTTAAGCCCCTAGAATTTAAAAATTCTTAAAATAACTGATTATTTTCATTTTGAAAATGCAAAGTAATAAATACTATAACAGGCCAGTGATGTCATTGTTTCCGGCCACAAATTTTACCTACTTAGCCTATAGTTTATAGTATATGTCGTTAGATGTCTCTGTCATCTATATTTGTTGGACATATGGTGAAACTTGTACATACCATACATAAGTAAAACTACGATTTTATTTACAAATGTTTAAAAGTTAAAAGAACATTCATAAATTGAGAATTACTTGTATTTATGACCATAAAAAGTGATTATTATAAAATTTTAATTACCTTTGAGCTGGGATATTGATTTTCTTTAGGTTCTGCATCTCCGAACCAATTTAAGACAAATATGACTAATATCCCTGGATAATAAATTAAGTAACTGATATAGAAATAATAGGGTTCAGGAGTGCTCTTTGCCGAAGCCCTAACTTCAGTTCGGAATTGAGGTGCACCACAAATTCCACATAAAAACCAAAATAAAAACAATAGACCGGACGTTCGAATTCCATTCGCCCGATTATAAATTAACAACACTGCTGCAAGGGCCTGCAAAAATTTCCACGCTGTAAATCCATACCTAGCAACACATATCTACTTACAAATGTTCCTATTTTAATTATGGGAGTGTATATTTCCACATTATACACTTCGTATTTTTCGTTTATTATATAACTTATCGTAACACCCAAATCTACGATTGATAAAACTATTAACAAAGAGTTAATCAATAACTTTGAAACGTTTAAAATATTCCAAGGTATATTTCTGTGCTTGCTGTGTAATATATAGTAGACTTCTAAACTTGAAAATAACCACAGAAATATGCAGGGGACCCAAACTAAGACGGTTTTTTCGAAACATATTGTTAAATCTGGATCATCTGTATACCAAGATATATTTGCATTCTGAAAATATGCAAACAATTTAATTAATTTTAGATATAAAGGATGAATAGGTTTGTTACAAATTTGGATATTGATTGGATTGATATTTCATGTGGACACCAGAATAATAATTGCAACAATGAGAAAAAAATTGTAAAGAAAGGATGTTATAGATGAGATATCAAAAGGAATAAAGAGCGGTTAAGAAAAAATTACAAACAAGGAACAACAAGAAGAAAGTTAAAGAAAATATTGAATATAAGGAATGATAGTAAAGAAAAAAAATTGGGAAAATAAAAAAAATTGTAATGAACTAGGAGAAAATATTAACTGTAAGGAAGAAAGGAAGTTTTGCTGACTTTTACTACATTCTCTCTTAATGTAATAAAGTTCTTGACATTACTTACATTAATGTAATGTAAGTAATTAATAAAAATATAATTTTTTTTAAATATATTTATTTAATTTTAAAATATGTGCATGTAAAAGAGAAGTACACATTATTTTTAGTAGTTCTTGAAAATATTTTCTAGTTTTACATTAACAAAAAGTGATTTGATATAATTGCATTTATAATACCATTTAAGAATACATAATCATTAAAGGCAATGATTAGGTTAATAATATCTAAATTGCAATTAATATATTATTACATCAATAGATAAAGATTCTATTATTAGTTGTAGTTAAAGTGCATTAAAGAGTTTTCATTATAAATGAATGTACATTAATTATAAACAAGATTCAAGGTTTGAAATAATTGCAGTAAAAATTTTTAAAAGTCGGTCATATAAAAAAATCTATTTTAATAAAATGTTACTTAAATAAAAATGTTTAAAACGCATGCACGGTCCAAAATTAACGTTAATTAATAAATATCATCTAGCATGTGCAATACAATTGTTTCTTAAGTGGAATATTTAAAAAATCTTACCCAAAATTCGGAACCACAGAACTGGTCCATCGTTGAATTCGCCATATTTTTAGAGAAATGTGGAAATTAACGCATGCGCCGGCGTTGTTTTTTTTCAAATTCTCGTACAAAACTTTATTTATTTTAAACTTTCTAAGCTAAAAGCAAAAAATTATTTACATTTTATTGATGTATTAAGAGCACGTTGTAATAAAATCGACTGATCTTCCACTCCGAGCTAAGGCTTAAAACAGCTGACAACTGCCAATTATTTCCTTGTTTTTACCGCGTTGCCAAATTTAATAAAATTACTTTATAATTATACTTAAATTATTTACGTTTAAATTAAAATTTATTATACCCGGTATCATAACAATGTCACATGTCAATTTATTTAAATCATTAACTAACTACGGTTTATAGAACCGCCCCTTAAGCTAATTGTCATTGATCGATTTTATAGATAAAAATACAAACAGATGTTTAATTTAATTATAAAATTTGTGATGACAGTCGTGTACCATGTTTTTCTTTCTCATTCCACACAGTTTTAAATTGTAAATTGTAAAAATTCTGATCGAAATTCGTACGCTAGAAATTTTTAGTTGATAAGTAATAATAAATTTCAAACAATTATATAACAATTGCAACACAAATAATTTTTGTGCGTTTTGTCCGGGTAATTACCCTTCCTTTGAATGTAAAGAATCCAAAGGGAAGGATCTGCAAGCGACGTGAACCAACTGAGAAGGAACCACCCTTCATTTTATAAAATTTGTCCCAACCATCATCCGAATATGCATAAAGCAAAAGTACTATCACGGATCCGTCAATAAACAACAGGGGTAACGCTGCCAAAGTGATTGGAAATAATAATAGATAAAATGCAGATCTGGAAGTCAAAGGAAGAAAAGCTGAGGAAAAGGCACTGAAGGTGTTACTTCCAACTTCATTATTCCAAAATGAAATATATATATCAAGTAACCTGAAGAAGCATGAAAACTCCACCATGCTTTTGACAGAAACTTTTCTGAAACCAAACTACAGATTTTTCGTGGAAAATATTCAAGATTTATATATAGCCTATGGATAGACTAACCCGCGAGGACGATGAAAAACAATACGATTATTTTTTAAACTTCAAGGTTCAAAAAAAATTTCGATTTTGATAATAACAAAATTTCCAACAAATTTGTTATCTAATCATAATTGCAACGTTAATTACAAAAATATGGCAGCAATGTAAAATGCAAAGTACTTTAACCTTCATTTATTTGTTATAGCTTATAACACTTTTATAAAGTATTATTATTATATATTAAATAAAAATTATAGATCGTCCTTGTCATTGCAAAATGAATTCCAAACCAAATTTTCTAGACGTTGATTCATCAATTTGTGAAAATAATTATATAATAGGGGTAAGTAATTTATAAGTTAAAATCCACATTTTAGGTTATGTTTATTTATTTTGAAATTTCAATGGCAAAAGACGAGGATATTTTTCCTATTTTATGTTTGGTTATAACTTTGTACGATTGATTATTGAATATACGCAAGTGATATGTAAACAAATGTTATAAATATTTAAAAAAAAATTATTTATCCAGGCGGGATAATCAAATTCTGTAGTATGTAGTGAATTACTGTAAATAGTGTATTGTGTAGTGGTCAGCACGCCTTACAGTATATGCGGAGACCCACGTTCGAATCCTGGCAGAGAGAATTTGTTTTTCAAAAATATTTATTTTTTTTAGATTCTGCATATAAAGCATATTATTATTTTCATGGAAAATTTTTATTTTCTTCGAAAATTTTTATTTCCATGACTAATTTTAATTTTTATAGATCAATTATTATTTATATATTTACAATTAAAATATTTTTTCTATAAATCATTTGCTCAATTCAACTCATATTATTCTATTTTAAATTGTTTCATAGCAAGATTCCAAAAGGGAAGAGCTTGACAAGTTGTTTGGGGCTTCAGGGATTCAATTACCCCCCAAAATTGTAAAACCTTCACCTGGTGAGTCTAATTTGCTACTAGTTATGAAATATTGCGTAAATAATTAAAATCATTACTAACGTGTATGTATATATGGACATGTGATTGGTTACTAAGCCTGACTTGCACATTTTATACAAATTGTACTGCTAAACACATTTTTAAGATTAACTAAGAAAAATAGGATGAGATCAGAATAATTAAATAAAGCGTTAGAAGTTGTTTTTTTAACATTGTCCCTCGCGTAAAGTTAAAGAACATCCTGTTTAAATATAAAAAACAAATGCCATCAAACGAGTTATTTAAACAAATATCTTACTATCAAGGACGTTTTTATGGTAGGTGTACATCAGTAGTTTCACGATAAAATATATGAACAATTATATTAATGAATTTAAATTTATTATTTTTATTTTTGCGTCAACAGGCTATACTTAGCTAGGTCCTTCTGTTGTTATTTTTGATAATAAGTTTTTTTGTAAATTTATTAATTATTCCTTATATAATTTTTCAAGTTAAAATTAATTTTGAAAAACAAAATACATAAATTAAAACAAATGAATGTATAAAATACATGCTCTTAATAAATTTGTAAAATTGCGTGTTTTTGTTCAAAACTCATTACGGTTAACGTAAATTAATTTTGATTTACTTACTTTTGATGCTTGCGCTTTTTATTTTATTTTAATTATATGTACCGTAAACTCTCACTGAATTATTTATGTAATTTTCTATCCAAGTAACGGCTGGCCGAACAGTAACGCGTCGACGGCGCGAATGAACTTGTTCACTTGCTCATTCTTTAATACATAATGTGATTACGAGTTGAAATTTATGAATCATTTTTTACACACTCGTATTCGTTTATGTTCAAAAATAATAATTTCGACAAAAGCTTTATCGTGTCTCAGATCAAATTGAATTGAATACGATTAATTATATATCTTTATGAAATTAACCCAGTTTATGGAAATGTAATTTGAATAAAAAGTACGCAATGAGTTTGTATTTATTTGTTTGATTAGATAAATATTGATTTCTCTGATAATGTGTATGTGTCTAACAGCGAATAACACTCAACGAATAATAATCGTTGATTTTATAACGATTTGGAAACATCTGCTTTTGTTTTTTTACTTTCGGGTTTATTTGTTTTTGTATGCTTAGGTATATATTTGTAAATAATTATCGAACTAGTACGGCGATTTTTGATTGAAATGGGTTTTCAGGTTCAAAATACATTAACGCCTTTGTAACATATAAGTTTTCTTTCAACGAAGATTCATTAGTGGTAGATGAAGAAGTTTGTTGATCATATTTACTTCTATTAAATCGCTAGATTCCGAATCCTGAATTTTTGAATAATAATGGTAAATCAAATTCGTTGATGAAAACTGTAGATGGGGGACTGCATTCTAACAAATTTTTCTAATGCGTTTTTATTAAAGCTTATTAGTAAAAGCGGATTAATAAAAATGTTTAAAAGCAAAGATCGTTGCAGAGGTCAAATAAAAATGTACTCAATTGTATTGGCATCAATTGATAAAATGAAAACATGTTACAAAATGATTAAATGATAAAATAAATGACTGAGCACTATTCAAACTGCTGTGTAAATAAACGGTGTTGCACAATAATACTCAACTATTTATAGAATATTCAGGTGAAAATGGTAAAAGTGTTTAATACTCGTAAATTTACATTAAAACAATTAAAAATTTTCTCAATAATCTATATTCATAATAATCATGATGTTTTCTATTACGACGTTTTCCCACAGCTTGTTGGTTTGGATTTTCGTAATCAGTATTTCGATCGAGTGCTGGTGCTGGCTAAAGTAACGAATAATACTGATTTTTCAAGAAACTACAGACATTTAAATCACCAACGGAGCTCCACTGTAGGTGGATTCCGCTGTCAGGTGTTTCTTTCTTGCCTGCACTTGCTGACTGTTTGCTCATCCAGGTGAGGGGGTGCTATCCACGGAGCGTTTGTGTTTGGCTGAGTGCTGGTGGCTGTTGGCCCTCGGTTTGCGCATTTAACCTTCTGACTCTATTTGCAAGCGGCTTCCTGGGCTCTTTATACACTCCCTACGTTCTCAAGCGACTGCAATTGTCCTTTTCCTTCATTGCGCTCCTGATAACCTGGACAACAAATATTTGTGATTGATTTCAGACGCAATATGTTGTATGGAGGTCTCTTCCTTTGGGGTTTGTGATAGTGAGTATTGTCTTCTTTCATTTTTATAGGTTTTTCTAAAGTTGTAACGTGACCTTCATCGGGCTATTTTCCACAGCTAATTCTTCGAGCCGTGATCCCTTCATCGGTTCTCCCTCTCTCTTCAATGTTTTTTTCATCCCTTTTTGCCACATGACGCCGAAAGTCGGCAGGTATCCGAAGGCCATCTTTCGTGACTATATAACGCCCGCCCGTTCATCCGTCGGCACGCTACGGTATTATGCCTAAGATTACGAATTTTTAGTCAAGGTTACTCCTCTTCTAAATCCAGGTCGTTTGATTTCATCAGACTCTAGTATCTAGTTACAAAAGACTTAACACTTGTTTAAATTGAAATTTCCATTTTAGTTTTAACCCTTTAACTTAATTTTGTTTATGCTTATTTTTTTTATAATTAAAACACATAAATCCGGTATGGATTAAAAATATTAAAACTTTTTAGGTTTCTGCATAAAAACCAAAGAACTGGGCAATGATAAAAAAATATTTATAAACGTCTGCCAAACAGATGCAATTCCGCCACCGAAAGACATAACTGAAGCAGAGTTGGCAAAACTTTTAGAAATAGATGCTTGTGATTTTCGTATCCCCATGAGCATTGGAGACTTAAAAACAGAAAACGATAAAAAGGGCGAAGAATGCAAAGTGTGCGACATAGCCATTCATCCAGCATTTTTCGAAAAAATTGAAAACAACAGGACGTTCAGGGAATTTTTTATTGCTGTCGCATCTGAAGGTTTTAAACATAAATATAACGTGCAAACCAACGACGATAGAATAATCTTGAAAAATAAAAAAGTTATGGGAACGCTTCAAACGCATCGAATACAGCAGAGGGAAATTGAGGAAAAAATGGGATTGTCTGCAAGATTACCTACTGTTGATGAAATCTTGCAAAAAAATGTTGCAGGAAAATCAAAAATTATTGAAGTCATTAATGATAAAACTACGAACTTACCTGATTATAGATTATTTAAAAAAACGTCTGATCAAAATATGTTATATGCACAAATTTATTTGCCATATTTGGTAAGTACATAACCAAGCCAATCACATGAATTAATTTTAGTAGCGCATATTCGTGATTTAATTCAAAGAAACTTCCTCTGGTGGACAATTTTATACTAGAAAGATATAATATAAGCCATCTATTGTAAAATTGAATGGCTAGTTTACACACTTAATCTGCCTTGTTGTATGCTAGTATAGTAGTGGTTCTTAACATTTTTAGGTAACTACCCAAAATGTCGAATATTATTTTTTTGTGAACCAATGTAATGAATGTTCAAAAAAACCGAGTAAAGTGATGAGAAATGACAATCGCTTTGCAGCTTCTTTACTACATGTTGGCTTATCTTGTAGTAAAGTCCAAAAATTTGAGTGTGAAGCCATGTTGATCACATAGAATTCCAATCAAATTCGTCTACAAAAAATTCCTCATGCGAATACGACCCACCTTAAATTACGCATGATCCAGAGGTTGAGAACCGCTGCTTTATACTACTTTATTATTCTTCAAATGTATTTCCCTTAACTTGAATCCATTAAAATATAATATACTGGTACATGCACAAAAGCGGCCATACTAAGTAGATATGGTATATGCGTGAGAGGAGAGTACCATGTGTTTTTGACTTACTTGTAGATTGTACCTGACTGTCGTTCCCATGTTATTTATATTTCAGCGCTTGGATCGCAAATAGATTTTTTTATCTTTATTCAGTGTTAAGGGATACAACAGGATGGACCACAAAAATAACTTACATTGTAGAAACTCTAGTTTCAAACCTCACGGGATATTTAATATTTATTTGTTTTATTTAAAAAAGTTTGGAACTTTAATATTCCTGTTTTCTATTAACCAATATTTTTCAGTCTTCATCCAAGGATATAACGTTGGACATAGGTGAAGATAGGCTTTTATTAGAATCAAGTAAAGGAAATTATTTCCTGGATACTTTTCATCAATTTAGTGTTAACCAGAGCAAGGCTACCTCCACTTTTAACACGGATACCAAAGTAAGTAGGAAAATATTTTTCCAGTGGCTTCATTTAATGTTCTACTTACCTTTTATTAAAATTTTAAAATTAAAGTAAAACAAATTTTAATGAAAACATTTTTATTTCAGTTTTTAACAGTAACAATGCCAATCAAAAACTGTTAAGGCAACAATAATGTATTTAAAAATAATATTTCAAACATTTTCCTTATAATTTTAAGTGCTCTATGGGATGATTGTCGTTTTTTTTTCTTACGATCTTGAATTGTAATTTAATTCCTTAGAATATGTTTATAATGCTGGGGCTACACTAACGTTAACGTCTATTATAGATTAAAAAACGCGGTAAATGGAATGGCTATACTTGCGTTTGACGTCACTTGTAGAGCCAGAACACATAATAATTACCTTTGAAGTGTCAAATAGAGCACCACCCTAGCTATCGCCAAGAGATTAGGTATAATACATGACATGGTGAACGCGAGATAGTACATATTAGGACCACTCGCCCCGCCTCGTGGTGCCCTTGCAAAAGCTCCAAATAAACTCTGTTTTTTGGACGCGAGTCGAAAAAGACCAGAGGCGAGAGCGAGCGATCCTGGTACTTTCTCGCGTTCGGCATGCCTTGGCGTGAGTGTTCTGTGCACTGTGAGCATAACGTGAAATGCCATTTATAACGACCACTGTGTAATGTCAAATAACGCGACAATTAACGGCATTAGAGGTTAGCGTGACCCCGGCATAACACATTTTTATTACGTTTTTGTTTATATTATATTTTTAATTACTAAAAAATGTTTTATTTCTACATATGTACTCTAATCTCCCTGACTAGAAGTTTGTTTGCTAGATAATATAAAGCTTGACTGTGCAAAATTTGCGCGCGTTGTTATCCGTATTATCTGGCTTAAGCATAATCAGCTATAAATTTATGGAAGAACATTTCTAATTTTATTTTTTATGATAACAATTGCTGCATTTATATTTGTTTAGGTAAAAACTTATTTTATTTAGCAACTACTGCATTTACAAGTGTGAAATATGACTTCTGTATAAAACAAGTGCATTTTTTATAGAAATACACGTGTTTATATACTTCATTTTCAATACAGAGCGCGCATAACCAATTTATAATGCGTGATTCGTAGGTGAACACCTCGTCAGAGGCATATGATTAGTCGTTCAGTATAGTCAGTAAAACGACTTCCGCATGTAATTTGTGAATTTTAAGTCACCTCATAGGTCGGTATTTTTGATATTTTGATGTAGGTAAATTGTATGCCAATTGAAATCATAATTTTTGATATGTAATGTTAATATTGCTCTTATTAATTGGTAAATTTCATATAATATCTACACAAAAAAAGCATACTTTGTACTTTTATGATTTATGAAAGAGTTTCGCTCCTGATGGTTATTATCCTACTAATTTAATAAATACGAAAGTATGGATGTTTGTTCCTTAATCACGTGTTAACAACTGAAGGACAACTTGAGTGCACGTGCCAGTAAGTCGGTTTTACGATTTACAATATAAATAAAAAAATAAAAATTGTGATGTTCGTTATGGCGTAAATCGAATGTTCATAAACCAGGAATTGCCTGTACATAATGTAGACTATAGATAATGAAGTTGATAGGAAATCTTAGGTGAAGCAGTCTTGTTAGCAAAATTTATTTTTGTAGCTAGTATTTAGCCTAATCAATCATAGGCCACCATTGAGTAAGTCAATGAAACGGAGAACTGCCTAAACTAGCTACTAATTGAAGTTTGTACTTAATTTAAAATTTAATTCATACATAGTAATAAAATATCACTAACCTTTACAAACATCTTTTAATCCAAAGCTTAAAAAGACATTAATACTTTTATCAAATTTCCGTATAAAATGTCGGACGTTCAATATTTAATATTCTAAAAATTTGAGGTATAATATACAAAATATTAAACCCTATAATGGCACATGTAATATATTTGCAACCTAATTCAATCATAGTTTTGTGTTTATTTTCTAAACTGTGCTCGGAATTTTTAATATTATCAACGTTTTGCTTTAATAACGTGCAAAAAAAATTAAACGATAATTTTTTCACGAGTAATTGTGTCAATGCTATAATCGCTGACCCTAATATTGTCCTTAACACTATATAACATCCCATGTAAAATGAAGGCCAATATATTGCGTAAGGTGGTGAAAATTCTGCAGGTGACATTATACCTGTTTGATAATTTAACCAAGCACCAATGTTAGCTCCGACGGTTACCGATAATACCATCGTTGTATCGCCCCTAAAATTCGTTTATTATTTTATGGAGCTATTAGCTATTAATTACGTTAACAGCGCTTTAATGTAAAATATAATAATTATATTTAAAATTATTTGTAAATTTTTAAAAATATTTGGAAATTGTTAAAAATCTGCAAAAGCTTTAGGAATTATTTGAAAAACTTTGTCAATTTTCAAAACACCCTTGAAAATCGTTAAACATTCGCAAAAACTTCAGAAATAAATTCAAATTCTTTATCATTACTTAAAAAACCCTTGAAAATCGTTAAACAGTTGCAAAAACTTGAGGAATTATTTGAAAATCTTTGTCAATCCTTTTAAACTTTTGGAAATCTTGAACAATATTCCAAAAACCTTTGAAAACCACTAAATATTCGCAAAAAGTTTGGCAAATATTTGAAAATCTCTATCAATCTTCAAAAAAACTTTTGTAACGTTAAACATTGGCAAAAACTTTAGGAATGATTTAAAAATCTTTGTCAATCCTGACAAACCTTAGGAAATCTTGAGCAATTCTCAAAAAATCTTAGAAAATCTTTAAATATTCGCAAAAAGTTTGGGAAATATTTAAAAATCTTTGTCAATCCTCAAAAAAACCTTTGGAAACGCAAAAATTATTTGGAAATCTTTGTTAATCCTCACAAACTTTGGGTAATCTTGAGCAATCCTTTGACAACCTTTGAAAATCGCTAAATATTCGCAAAAACTTTAGGAAATATTTGAAAATCTTGTCAGTATTTAACATAAAATCTCCTAAGTGTATCAAAACGTCAATACACTCTAGAAATCTTTGAACATCCTTAAAAAACTTAAAAATAATTAAAACCTTTAAAAATCCTTGAAAAACCTTTGGAAATCCATTATGTTTTATAAAACATCTTTGAAGATATTTAAAAACTTTGACAACCCTTAAAAATATTTAATGATCATCAAAACCTGTGAAAATTGGTAATATTCAACAACCCTATGAAATCTCCAATAACCTGTAAATATATTTCATATTTTTTGTGCATTTTTTTTCATACAATCCCAGGGCTGTGTGGTGGCATGGAGCAATGGAAGTGCTTGTTCCAGGCTCCTCGAACATGGAGGTGCATGATAACATTTTTGGAATTGTTTTATCTTTCCAAAGTTTTTGTTAATTTATAACGAATTAAACAATATTCAGTGTTGACACTATTTAAGCAGCGCTCTTTTTAGAGTTTCATCAAAAGGCGCGTTTTAAGGATTTCTGCTTCAAGCGCCAAAATACCGTAGCTCGATTCAGTACAATCAATTAAAATGGCAAAAATAAAAATATCTTACAAACAATGTTCAAAGAGGATAATGTAGGACCACGTTTTACATTACAGCGCTGTTAATGTACAGTTGTGTTCATAGTAAGAAGTTACTTTTGAGTGTTATATATCTACCTAGTCGGAGTCCACTTTTCGCTATTAGGATAATAAACTATCATTAATATTGATGAAACGAGTAATAAAAGTGGTGCAGTTGGATTCGTAAGCAAATAATTATCCAAATAATCCACAGCCGGTACCAATGGAAACATTAAAAATATTGTTAGTAAAAGTCCCGCAATTACATCCTAGAACATGAAAATAATAAATATTATTCACTCTGTCCATCAGGAACTTATGCTGAATAAAAATACACTCTTAAAAGCAACACCTGGGAGTAGTACACAGGGCAAAGGTAATACACATGATAGAAAGTAGGTCAAAGGAAGTTATTTTAGAAGATGGAGGGTTGTAAACATGACAAAGAGATGAATACACAGGGTGGAGGCTAAACAAGACAAACTAATACTAATATACAGCTTGAAGAGTAGGTAGTGATGCACGATGTACAGGACAAAGTGACTAATACACAGGATGGAGGGTTTAAACAGGATAAAGAGAGTAATACATAGGGCAGAGAGTAATTGCAGGATGGAAAGATTAATGTGTAAGATGGGAAGTAGTACACATGATAATGGGAGGATGAAGGACAGAAAAAATAACACATAGGACAGAAAGAGACTAGTACACTGAATGGAAAGTATAATAATACATAAAATAGATAGGAAAATGCAGGACAAATAAATCACTTACCAAAACAGTATGCATTCCAAGATACAGTCGACTGACGCAAATTAACAAACACCAAATTATCGAAAAAGTTAAACCAAACGTTACGTTATATTGATATCTATTTAAAGTAAAAAGCAATACTGAAAAAGGAATGGAAATTCCAACCATAGCATGGGTTGATGGCATCCCGTACTCCAACGCCCATTTATTTTGCAATCTAATTGTAGGAAAACCTGGTCTTGGCCACCTTATAATATCTTTTAAACCTTGACCTAATTTAAGTAAAATGATTACAACCATTTTTTTTTAAATTACACATTTTTAAGCGGCCCATGCACATTGAGACAGATTGTACAATCAAATTTAATTATTTTGCCCCACACAAATCTATTTTATCCTGATTTTAATTGAATAATGCATATACACTATGAAACTTCACCTACAACCACACCAAGTTGTACAACATGTCTTAACATGTGTGGGCCCTTTAATACATGAAATAATACCAGTAATTTACCTATATACATGACTATGGCCCATACTAAAATGACTCGTCTTCCAACAAATCCATCAATGTTCCAAAACCAAAATGGAATAAACGTTGAATAAAACAATTCATCACCTAGCTCAGTTCCAAAGAGAAATAAATAATACCAGAATTTGTTTTTGATTTCATATTTTTTTTTGTATTTATCATCATGCGAGTATTCTACTCCAAAATAATTTTGTATTTTGTACACTAAATCGGGGCTTTTTAAATATTCTGTGGTACTCATTTTTGATTAACTAGAAAAATATTGATATTACACAATTATCTCCATGGAAGGGCCTTGCAGTTGCTAGAGAGCAGGGGGTACAATCCCAACAAATAAAGAAACTGTTATTATTATCCAGTAAAATGAGAATTTTTAACAATTATTCAGTAAGAAATAACATCTAAAAACGCTACCTTTCTACTACAGATCCTAATATTACCATAATGGGATTACGTTTTTCTGATATAGATAAAGATTTATCTGATTAAATGAATTAACAGTAACTCATTTGTTTGTCATACCTTATAAAAATTATTTTCCTTTCTATATTTTTTTGTTTAATCACCACATTTGTTTCATAAAATTATAAATCATGTTGTATAAATTTGGATGAGAATATATAGATTACTGATAACAGCTAAATCCATAAAAAAAATTAGTTTTATCAAATTAAAAGCCTTCTGTCAGATCCCCAAAATTGTACATACTGCATTGCAGCGTTGCCAGGTTGCCACTTTTTGCCAATATCAGAAATATTTTTAACTTATCCTGATAGTACGATCAACACAATTTTTACCTAATATGCACTGCTTAATAATTGAGAATTGTGCAATGTTTTATCTCATTGCTAAAAATGTTTGTTTGAAATAAAGTTATTACTTTAATTTTTAGTTCTATAAAGCGTAATTAGTTAACAATATGATTAAATTGACATGTGACATTGTTAATAACAATACCATAACAATGTCACACGTCAATTTATTTATATTTTCGTTAACCATCTTCGCTTTATAGAACCGGCCTTAAGAAGATAACGTTTAAAATAGGAGAAAGAAAAATTGTTTAGAAAATGAAGTAACGTTAAAAATGAATATAACATTATGAAGAAGACCACGGTTAGTTAATGTCCGCTTATTTAAACCGGGGTCAGCTTAAATTTGCCAAAAAAAACTCTGGTTAGTTAAACCACGCCCAGATTAAATTCGGAAAATAAATTGTTCCTTTCAGTTTTTCAAATAAAAAACGTAACTGATTTTTACTTTGCACATTTTCCTTTCTATAGGTAATTTTGGTTGACACGGCAACACCGCTTTCAGTGGGTGTGTAGTAAAACTGTTTCCAACCCTTCGTTCGCGCATTTTCGTTTTTTATATTAACCAATCAAAACGTTCCCATTTGGCGGTAACCATACACGATAATATTTTCGAAGGCTTCTTATGAAATTATAAGCACAAAAACTTTTGCAACAAAATAGGTGTGAAGCTTTAATTCTGCAATTAAAAAATTTTAAATTAAAATCATAAAACATCATGGTTGTACACAGCAATCTTCAAATTTTAAGATTGAATTATCAATTTCAGTCACACAAGGTTTTTGAAAGTTGATAATTATTTTGCAACTTGCGTTATTTGTGATGGTTTCTTTACAAGTTTTAATTGTAACTTACAATTAAAACGAAATATTTATATTTATTTTAATTCATGTGTATGTTAATTCATTGATTTAATTCTTTAATTATTTTAATAATACATAATTAATATCGATTGTGTGAACAATAACCGTAGTCCTATGTTGCAATTTTTTTGTAACCCTTGTAATTGCTAAGCAATGAATCATCAATTTAATCCAGCACCCTAATCGTTGATAGTTTTGTGCCACCCTGTTATTTCAGCACCCACCACACCCTGGTTGCATATAATAGGGAGATGTCAGGGGAGTCGCTTTAAAGTTGGCAGCGCGTTAGCGTCCTAACTCAAACTGACCAATAAGACGTAAGGATTTGGAGGGGACGACGCCATCTTTACAAGGAATCGTGCGCGGTTTAGTCAAGTACATACACGCAAAGTTGATCGTAAAGTGCGCCGGCTTTGTGTTCTTGCTGTTTGTGCTTTATTTACAAGGAATATTACCAGTTTAGGTGAGATTTAATCATAAGAATCAATTGAAAAACAACATTTATGTACTCTAGTTGTGTTGAATTGGCTTTAAATGCGGTAAAAATGAGTATTATTCGAAAATTTTGGATAAAACCGGCAAACACGATTTGTGTGATTTTAAATCATGTTTCTTCGATAAATGCGCGTTAACTTTGATTTTAACAGTACGTTTTATTTTTATTAAATAAATTTATGGCTTATTTACAATATAACTGTTGTAATTTAATCCGATCTTGGTGCATTTATTTAAATTACATGTGGAAGAATATATTTTTCTACTCCAATACCCACTAAATAGCCAACGTGCTTTTTCTTTATTAGTTTTTGGGTGTATCTAAAAAAATTTATAACTAATCTTGACTTTTGGATTCTCCTCATGTTATAACGTTAACTTATTGTGTGGGTGTTAAATTGGGGAGGCATATGGGGACATAGGGGTAGGTTTTGCATGTAGGATTTCAGTCTAGCCGAGACAGCTGTCATTTAGAAGGGTGTTGGTTGCTAGTCCTATACCCACATGTCTTTTACAACGTTGCAAAATGTCTGCACAAATTCAATTTACAAAAAGAATTTGACATAAATGCAATTCAACAATAGAATATTAAAATATTGTTAACTAAAAATGTGTCTTTTGTACATTAACAATTGCTCTTGCTAGTACATACACAAAGATCGCTTGGCAGGAATTCCAGTTTCTTTGTTTTTGTTTTAATTTAAACCTGCGGAGAGTTTTGAGTTTTACATTTGCAATTTTTTATGCTATTAATAAAGGTATTTTATACCTGTTTTTTTTAATACTTGCTCGTTTTTTTTCCTGTTTTGTTTGTTTTTAATGCATTTTGCACTTTTATTAACGAAGTAAAAGAAAGTAGTGTAATCCCGACAATTTTCGAAATCAAGATTTTTGCGGAAATATCCATTTCTTTTCATATTAAAAAAATGTAGTTGTCTGTCTCTGTGTTTGTCCTCTCTGCTGCCCAGACGGCTTAACTAAACGACCTTGAAATTAATGTCCAAACTTATAACGAAAATTTGGTGCTTTGCGTGACTTTTGACTAAAATTCACTAACCGGAAGTGATTGTTGGTTAGGTTTTTCAGTTTTTTGCAAATATTTTAAAAACTATCAAGTTTATGGAATAAACATAGGAGAACAAAGGTGTTTGGAATTAAATTTGTAACAAATTTTGTTTTTATCATTTTTTCAAAATTTAACATTTTTAGAACTCATCTCTATTTATTGTTAAGCAACATTTTATTGAAATTATACCCATTAAGTTGCATACTGTCATTATAATCAGCTAACAATTAATGAAACACATTGGTCAAAAGTGACGTATGTCACTATCTGAATTATTGCCAACATACATTTCCAGAAAATGAAATTGCAAAGACATATTGTCAACCTAATTAGCCGATAATTAATGAAATCTACCTAAGGTGTGGTTTATTAGTATTTCAATTCATTTATTCTCCAGTTTTTTAATTTGTTATTTTGTTTTGTATTTCATTTGGCCATTCATTTGTTTTTTAGGTTATTCATCAGTTCAATAAACTAATTAACAGTTTACTAACTAAGAGTTAAATAATCAATAATTAAGTACCACATATTTCAACAAAACGAAGTTGCAGTGTCTTTTCAATCAGTTCACAATTTATAAATTATGGTTATGTTACTGCTAAAAGTGACTAATACTTTTTTAAATTGGTATATGAAAGCCCATTTCACGTAGTCTACCACCTCATTCGAGAGGACAAGTAGTGTCACATTATCTTATTAATTTGATAAAGAAATAATTACAATTCTCAAGCCTATTTTTATTTTATTGTCGGTAAGAGATTTTTTTATTTCTAATTTGTATGAGTACGATGACTGCATTATCAACGACCTTGTAACCCCATTGTTGTAGCTGACAAATAAAGAATTGCATTGCATTTTAATACAACAAATATGTATAA
>JARJDX010040110.1:0-16389 GCA_030264735.1 Gymnusa sp. GC000175
CTGAAATATGTACATTAAAAACACGTTTTAATGCTGTCTTTTAAAAGACAGTTTTAATTCTCAACCAAATTGACCCCCGAAGTTAATTTTCTATTTATTGTATTTATTGTCAGTTTGTTAAAGTAATGTTGTTTTCACTCATTTATTTTTATTGTTAAAATGTTGATTTTTCTAGTGTTGTCTTGTCTACGATGTAGATATTTTATAAATTTCCATTCTTATGTTCATCTTGTTTCGTTAATGTAAGCCAGAAGCCACTGTAAAATAATTTAAAATGTGCCGAAGAATGACATTTAATATAATATAAGAATTGAAGTGAATTTTAACTTTATATTGCACTTAACTACATTTTAGTTTTTTTTTTGTCTGGCGATAAAATTCTAATTCAAACATAAAATATTTATAAAGGATGATTGCCGAGTGCATATAGAATTTGAAATATGTACTATAGGAATATGGCAGCAAGATTGTGTATTAATATTAAAACGTGCGGAAAGTTTAAATTTCATTTTAGTAGATGTTTAAAAAATGTGAATGTAAAATTGTTCAATATTTGGGATTAATTTTATCGAACATGCTTCAGAGAGAAATGAGATAAATTTAATTAAAATAATTGGATGTCTAATTTTATAATAATAATAATAATAAAATTGTTTACATTTTCTTACTTTCCGGTTAAAGCCGCGTAGTTTTATGTGTTGTTGCCAACGTTTCTTTCTCCATTGCAGGAAGCATTTTTAAGGCCTCCAAATAATTAAGGTATTGGGTCATTAGTTACCACTTGTTGACATAGTTCGAAGGTTTTGACAAACCCTTCATTATGTACGATTGCGTCTTTTTTAAAACAGTAGGTATTTTTTATGCAGTATTTACTTTCTTTTTCAAAATTTCACGTACTCTACATGTTCTTCTTTGAATACGTTGTTGAATGTGTTACTCTTTGAACAAATGGTCCTTCATTTTTTGTCTGATTCTGCATTAATTATTCTTCGTTGGACCTCAAAAGGTCGTCAATTAAATAATTCTCAATTTTTTGTTGCCCTATTACAATACTTTCTCTGTGCGGCATAATGAAAATTAAAAGGAATTTTATTAGTTCAAAAATAACTTGTTATTTGGGTTGAATTTATTATTTATGTCCAGCGTAATATTTTATTCTACTCATAGTAAATTTACTAAACTCAAATATAACGTACTCAACACACAGTTTTTAGAGTCCTTTTTAGTTTAGTAAAGCTGTCCTTAAAAGGTTGCCAGGAGTATTATACCTTTTTCTCTTTTCATTTACTGCACTAAATGTACTCCTTTCTGATATATACCCTAAAAAAGGGATTCTATCTGAAACGAAATAGGTTAAAATGTAATTGCAAATTTATTAGCCTCTACTGGATTAAAAAAAGGATTCCATTAAAGTATTGCCTATCTGCTACATTCATTAACAAAAAATTAATGTGGCCAACACATCACTATCATATACTTGTTAGAAAATATACTTTTTTATTTAGGAAAATACCCGATTCTTTAAAGCGTAGTTAGTTAATGTTATGAATAAATTGAAATGTGACATTGTTATTAGCATTAGGTATAATTAAATTGACATGTGACATTGCTAATAACAATATCACATAATAACAATTTCACATGTCAATTTATTGATATCGTTAACTAACTACGCTTTCTAGAACCGATCCTTAATAAATTAAAATTTGAAAAAGAATTATTCCTAATTTTTTCTAAAAAACTGTTTTTAATTTAAAAAAAGTTTATTTTTAAGTTTCAAAGGAAATATGTACCTCATTTAGTTTGGTGTAAACTTCCAGTTTCCTTGGACCAAATTCAACCAAAACAACTTGCTTTGCTAAAACGATTTAGAGATAGAAAACCCTGCAGCTTTGGCAAAATGCTTAACAACTTTAGCATAAAACTTTAAAAAAGCTTTAACAGAAAATTTAAAATCTTCGCGAAAAAACTTAATAATTTTGACAGAAATCGCTTGAGCTTTGACAAAATATTTAATACTTTTGGCAGAAAACTGTAGAGCTGTAACAGAAAATCGATATTTTTAAATCTAAACATTTAATTTTTAAATATTTTTATCTCTTTTAATAATATTTTGGGAGTATACAACAAGATCAACTTTCTACTAGCAATTTTAAAAGCTTATTGAACGATCAAATTGAAAAATGCAATGTTACATGCAAATATTTATTAACCATTTTAACAAAAATATTGAATATTAAAAAAATTTCTGTGGCGCAGTCGATGTATTCAAAGCTTGTACTGAGTGAGCACTGACATCACTATTCAACTTCTATCCTTCGATTGTGTATTACGATTCACATTTGATTTTACATGACGTTTTTAAAATAGTTTCTTAAAATATATTTTTGGTATACTATATGCAACAAAATATTAGTAATGTATATAGAGATATATTCAACTTACATTCCGAAAAAGTGCAAGTTTCGTTTAGAGCTCAATTAGAAATATCCATTGATTTAATTGGTCAAATGCATTAATTTGAAATTTAAAGTAAAAATTATATCATCGGGAGGTTTTTAATATTATTTTGTTAATAAATATATCTTATGCCTTTAAACGGTGTGGACTCCACACTAAATTGTGGAGTCGACCCTTGTCTACACCCGATGACAGGGCACACGCTCAAAAACTGATTGATACATATAAAATTAAATTATTTTGTTATTACAAGCGTAGTGTAATAATTTGCAACCATAAAGAACCCCATTAAAGCTTAATGACCTTAAAAAAATTCCAAATGGTGTATGTTTTAGAGGCGTTTAAAATACATATGCAGATAGTTATTCCGCATGTATAATTTCGAAACTCCCAACAATCGATGTAATTTAGCTGTATTAGCGTTCTCCCTGGATTTACTTATAATAATTTTGCTAATAATTCCTCTGTGATATACCTACCCGTGTATTAAATTAAAGTCACACGAGTGTATTTATCATTAAATTTAGAGCACGTACGTGTCCCTTTGTATCGTTCCTAAGGCTAGTTGTTCAGAGATAATCAATCATGAATTTGGTAATAGTAATGGGATTACTATCCTCATATACAGTGTATATATAATTAATTGAGCATGCCATACTACCGGACATCCGGATGTCAGATTGTACTGCTCCTGCTCCATCCACCTGGATGTACCAATGTTCCCAGATGGTTGACTCTCCATAATGAAACCACACATCCAAATGAATCAAATGACGTACACCAAATTTATATTAGTCAATTAATTTTGGCCCTACCTTTTCCAAATAATTCAAATGGCCCCTAAAAAGGAAAAAGAAAGAAAGGTGCGTTGGCATTAATGGAACAAAAATATGAAGGGAAAATAAATATTAAAAAAAACTATTAAATTCATTTATTATCCAAATAGTTTTGAATATGTTTATCAATATTAATGATAAAATTAAGTTTACTTTGAATAAAATATTTTTTATCAACAATATGATTTAAATTAACTAAAGTTTTTACTTATGTTAATTTTTTAATTTTCTTATTTATGAGAAAATCGTGTCTGGTTTTATAGACTTCTGCTTTGGTCTTTGGCATTTTTCTTCTTTTATATATTAAGTTGTTTGTACCTAATTATTTCTTTAAATTTTCTTTTCTGTTCTTCCATAACCTCCAAGTTTGTTTCAGTCATACACTTCCTCTTTTTTATTTATCTTTCTGGTTTAAATTCTTTTTAATCGCATCTTTTCTGTTAGTACCTAATTATTTCTTTAATTCTTTTTTGTTCTTCCATAACCTTTAAGATTGTTTCAGTCATCACTTCTTCTTTTTAGTTTATCTTTTTGGTTTAAATTCTTTGCGACAAATCTCATTCATGTTTTAATATATCGTTCTTAAATTTTAATAAATGATTAATAACTCTAAATAAAATAAAAAATCCAATCTAAGTACATATTTATATATTTTTTGTAACATGTAGAGACATCTATTAGAGTAACAACACACTAAGCAAACAGATATTTTGAAGTTTCCTGATCAGTTGGTGGAAAAGGAAAAACTCTAAAACTCGTTTCTTGTTTCACATATTGATTTTTTTTATTTCTGCACTTTTCTTTTCAAATTAAAAGAACACTATACGTTTATTAAATTAAAACCACAATTTTCAAAATCGATAGTAATATGTACACTAATTTCCGCTTAATTTTTTTTACAACTTGTCCTTATAAGTATACAACATATGGGCAACTTTTTTAATTTGAAATTTCTCAGAAAATTATATCTTTATAAAAATTGGTTTTTTGTAATTTTTGCACTTTTTAAGCGAATTATATCAAATATTCTTTGTTTTTATACGTTCTTCATTAATAATTATTTATGCTTAGTTGATACATTTTGTAAAGTATGACAGGGCCATTAATTTCGAAGAACGCAACAGAGTCTGGTGTTCATATGCGGAGATAATTATGAAACCTGCAGAGGGGGTGGTTGAAATTTTTAACGTCAGTTACTCACAAGTCTCACGAATTTTAAAGCAATTTAAAATAAAATTAGAATTGAATCTAAAAGAAAAACGAATAAAACATTTGAAAATGTGAAGAATTAATTGAATATGTTGCAAATCGTGGTCGAAAATCCTCAAATATCAGTAAGAAAATGAAATCAACGTAAGTACAAAAGATACAAGCGACCACAAATGGTGTAATTTTACCATAAAACTGTCGTTGGTAGTCAACAGAAAATCCAAATTACCGACTGCATTGCAAAAATCAATATTCTCAAAATTATAGGGCCCCGCATTTTACAGCAGAGCTTAAATTCAAAAAGATATTTAGAAATTTTAACTATGAAATTGGAAAACGAATTTGACATGCTACCATTAATCACAAGGAATTCTCTTTGGTTTGTGTAGGATGGAGCACCAGTACATAGTACTTGGGCTATTTCATGACTATTTAAATGGGCAATTTAATGAATAATGGATTGGAAGATATTTCACATTTCTCTAGGTCCCACAGTTTAGAAAATACTCATTATATTGATAAAAAGGAAATCAATTTTTAAATTTTATTCACTAATTAAAATCAATTTATTTTCAATACAAATAAAAAAAAAATTCCACAAGCCATTTTAGAAATAAAAGTTTTTTGAAAAAAATTTTAATTTTATAAAATTAAAACATAAATCAACTGATATTATTAAGGTGCTTTATTCATTACAAACAAAATCATATTTGCAGCATTTGGGATAGGGTGCATTTGGATCTGGTTCAACGAAAGTACAATTTGGTGGTAATCCTACTGCACCACACCTAAAACATACCCAAAATTATTTTACAAATAATCGTATTAAAAAAAACGTACCCTGTATATTGAATGTCACCATTTTCCATACACTTTGCTTCTAAGCATTCACCTGGAACCCTCGTTATCGAACCACTTCTCATATTTCCCAAGTTATAATAAGTTGAGAGACATTTATTTTTTCCTAAAATTATTACATATTCTTATTTTTTAACATTATTTTTGCGAATATACACACATTACAAAGTTATAATTATATTTTTTAAATCACATTTTAACGTAATACTTTATTTATTGCGTGTGTTTTCTATTGTTAAATTTTTCAATTATATTTCTCTATTTATCAAATAACTCTCCCATTTCTAAATTATTTTCACAATTGGCAAAAAAAAGTTATTTGACTAGTAGTTAAATTCATTTGCAAAAAAAAGTAAATGAAAACCACTTTATATTGATATTCTGTGGCAACATACTAAATAATAAGAATAATAAGAATAATCTTTTAGGATATGATAATTTTTAAGATGTGAGATAAACATTTATATAGTTTTGTTGTAATTCAAATTTAACCAGTTTTGGTCATTTCGCCATCATTATATTGACGTATAGATCTGATTATGGTCAAATGAACGAAACCGGTTACAAATTTTAAGGGAGTACAATTACAAATACAAACATATAATTGTTATGCCAAATAAAGTTATTATTACCATTTATTTACCATGAACCAGTTGTACTTAGCTTACTCTGAAAATTACGCTTACATGGGACTTGAATCGTGATCGTGGCTCTACAGCCAACAACGTGGCTGCTGAGCCAAAACTCGCCCCAAAATTGAAACTGATCAAAATGAAAAAATGATAGAAATAATATAATAAATTACCTGCAGCTGGATTAGCACGTTCAACCATAATAAAACCATTACATATGGTTAAATACGCTAATATAAAAGCCAGAGTAAATTTCATTGTAACAAACAATTACAAAACACAGACTGAAATGAATATTGACTTGGTGTCGTAAAATATATCAACTGATAAAATTTATGGTATAAATCAAAGGTTATGAAATTTCTATAGAAATTCTTAGAATTGTGTAGCTGCTTTTAAATTTACTACCAAAATTTAATGAAACATTATATATGTTAAGAAGTGTGTCAAAAGTCACAATACTTGATTATTTCTTATATAACTACTTATCTAAAGTCGTTATAAAAGTAATGCAATGGACAATAGTTTAAATATAAATAAATTAATTCAAAAATAAGGATGTTTATCGCCTTAAAATATAGCAACCTTGAGACTTGCAAAATTTTAAATTATACAATGTTTCCATCAAAACAAATTATACTAAACATAATACTTAACTTATTGCTTATTAAATGGAATATTAGTGAAAAAAAAAAAATTTCCTAGTTAAAAATGTTTGATTTGACAATTACATGATTCTTTAATACAGTTCCTTTACATAAAAAATTAAAATACACTATTTTTCTATTTCTTTTTTTTTCTAATTTTTATTCTTATTTTTTTAAACTGTTATTTAGATTTTTTTTTAAATACCTACTTTTTTCTACTATTTCAACATTTTTATTTAAATTAACAATAGTTTTTTTAAATGAAAAATAGTACTTACTTTCCATAAAAGTTTAGAAAATGCACGCTTACTCCGTAGCTTTTGAAAGGCTCCATGCAATGGAGAGCGAAACGTTGGCAACAACAAATAAATTTTTGCCACTAGTCCCAAAACAGAAACAAATTTTAAATATTTAATTAAATTTGCAATATAACTGACTCCTAGCAATTGATACTTTATCATAAAGTAAGATAAAGTACTCTAATCATGTAATAAACGTAGGTGACGCTGTTACAACAGGAAAAATGATTTTTTCTGTGAATACATTGGAACCTACGTTTATTACAAAAAAAAGCCGGTTAAAGGATCCTAATCAAAATACTTTTACTTATAAAATATGTGAGCAATTTGAAAGTTTTTAAAAATTCGTCATTTTTTGTGATGTGAAACGAATGGAACATATTTCAGTGTTTTACATGTATCTTTAAACGAATTGGCTGAGCAGGAGGTCGTAGACAGTTATTCTGGCTATAAAATGAACCTGCAGAATATTTTTACTTGTATTAAGCTTAGAATGGGCTGTGGTAAATTTTGAAAACAGCAGAAATCATGGGTTTTTAGAATTTTACAACTTTGAACAAGAATTTCAATTAAAACCTTAATAGAAAAAGCAATAACTGGATACTGGATTGTAATCAGCATACTTTTCTATATAAAACATTTGAAAACAAGAGATTTAATTATTTTGAAAAATCAGTGAATGAAAAATATTTTCACACAACTCAATTTCAAAACTAAGGTTGGGAAACTAAAGAAAGTAAATAATAATATAATAATTAAAAATATATTTTAAATAAAATAATTACAAAATTAGTTTAAAACTTGTTCATCTTGGTATTTTTTCTACTTTTTTAAAACGTATTAGTATAACGTGAATAAAGTGCTTTATATAATTAAAAATTAAGTGTAACATTACAAATTTGTACACATTAAATTACCCTGATAATACTAGAGTAATCTAAAAAATTGACTAAATATCCATTGGTAAAATGTCAGGTATGAGATAAGAGCAAAGCTCACTTTCTGAATTAATAAAAATTACTTTGCTTGATGTATTCTCATCCAACCTGCAAAACACAATTAATATAATTAAATTTATTTAACTCATTACCAACTTACCATCCTTTTATAACACCCCAACATCCTGAGAATAAAGTGGGTGCATTTAAAATTAAACAAACTCCCAGCCTTTCAGGATAATGCTTGCCTAATAACCAAATAAGATTTTTAATCATTTGATAATCCATACAACTTAATCCAAAATCCTTTAAATCAAAAACAATACATAAATTATCCACCACTTCCTCAAAACATTTTTTACAGGCTTCTTCCTGTAATAAAAGTAATTCATTTAAAATTAAAATTAGCTTATTAATATCTTACTAAACAGTAGACGATAAACTTTGTAAGTTCATCAATGTCTCTATCATTTGCTTTATGATTTTTTGCTGGTATATATATTACAGGTCTACCTTGCATATCTCTATGTTTTAGCACCCGAGCCTTATTTTGTTCTAAATTATTTTTAACAGCTAATGTGTTAGGGTTGAGATTGGATACACCATATTCAACCCTCCATTTGTTGGTTTTTAAAATTGCCTGGAAATAATTTGTATTGAAAATATTTTTTAATTGAATATTTGATTTATACAATTTACCCTAAAAGCTTCATCTGTTGATTTAAAAGCTTTTAAATAACGTTTTAATGAAAATGTGTTGTGATATTGTCCTGGGTCTGCATCTGAGATTAATTTCATGCGTTCTTTTAATTCTTGCAGATCAGCTTCATTAACAGATTTTTGATTTGAATCAACCATTTTTTGATGGCTATATGCAAATGTTATAAATCTAATACTGATATTATTTCTGCTGATAAAAGTAAATTAAGTTGCTATCTGTCATGCTTTTATGGTATAAATTGGATGATTATAACCTAAATAGTAGTGCATACATTAAATGCTTTGATTGCAGTTAAAACTGTTTTAACCTTATATTTACTGATATAAATTAAATAAAAATTGTAATTTACTTTTGTTTATTAGTCAAATACTAAATAAGTTTTAAAATAAATGGGTACTTCATAACTTAATTTTAAATTTGCCGCAATAATGTATGTATAATATAATTTTTGTCAGCTAGATGTCGCTACATGTATTACTATAAAAAGTACACAGGGTGTTCCAGTGTTTATTTATATGGGAAATAGTTGCCAGATATTTTTAAATTCTCAAAGGATTTAAGTTTATATTTAAAAATATATAGGAAATATTTGGTTTGGATAAAAGTTTTTGAAGTGGCTATAAAAATTTTCAATATTTTCAATGTTTAAAATGATTTTATTTATTATTTGTTTTAATATTCAATATTAATCCAATTAATGAAATAATAATTTAAAAAATACAATTACATAACTTCTAGGAAAACAGTAAAAAATATATATCTCTTATACTAATTCATAAAAAAAAAATTTACTAAATATTAATTAGCAACAACATTAATAAATTACAAGCTTGAAAGATGATCCACTTACACTACTTTATTTAAAACTGGTAAGATATTAAGATGAGTACATGAGAAAATAAGGCAAATAATTTGTCACATAAAAGTAATTTGTCACATAATAAAAAATGAAATGAAGTACATGGAAGAAAACTACCTACCAAAGGTGATATTAAAAGTAATAGATGTCTATAAATGTACTTTAGAAGGTAGTTTTTTTTGTGATAAATTATTTGCCTAATTTTCTTTGAAATACAGAATATGGACTATAATTTAATATTTACGTGTATTTACAGTTCTTAGATATGCCCAAAATCTACAAGGTTAAAAAAAATGGCAAAGGTCAAATTTATTAAGAAACATTATTTATACCCTGAATTCTGCACAATCCTAAGACATTAATAACCTAACTTATATGGACTTCAATTAATATAAACAAAAACTAATGATCATTTGAAATTTTTTTCTCCCAAACCTGCTGCCACATTTTAAGTCGTTCTTTATAATATTCTGGATCTTGATTAGCAGATTCATTAGAGTTCTGAGAGAACTCTTGTTTCTGCACTGCTGAAATGGTAAAATTAAAAAAAAAATCCAATCCTTTAAAAATTGATGCTCTTACAAGCAGCAGGATTCTTTCGTTCCATTTCAATTTCCTTTAAGTTCTTCTGTATGTATTCCTGGAAAAACTGACTTGATCTTTTTAAGAATGGTTCAACATCAGCTTCGGGATTTTGTTGAAGAAAATCGTATAATAAATTAAGTCCTTCTTTGGTTTCCTCCTTGCTTCCAATTTTTTGGAAAATATCAGTTAATTGCGTGTGCGTTGAGCGGGATAAAGTACGCCGGCTACTATCAGTCTTTAAAGGTACTTGCTTTACTTCTTCAAGCTTTAAACTCTGAAAATATTAAAAAAATCAATGAATATATTCAACTCGTCAAATCCTTTGCACAATTGGTGTACCTTAAGTAATTTCAATATATAAGCCTCCATTTCCGAATCATTAGTGTTTGGAATCTTTGTTAGGTGAAGCATAAGATTTCCACCTTTAATTTTAGCCATGGAATGTATGATGGTTTTGATAGTACGTAAAGGCGTATCTGTTTGTTTGTTCTTCCACCAAGCAGTTGGGAACTCTTTCAAAAACAAATGGACCTCTAATAAAACTTTATCATAATCAATTTCTTCTGCCCAATTAGGTATGATTTTTATGACACGCCACAAACATTTCATTACTAAATCAGTTAATCTTGATAATCCTACAGTCTTTACACAATTGTGCAACAATTGCACCAAAGCGCTAAAAGATGCGTATGTTAAAAATATTAGTAATTAAATTACTTAATTTTTCAATTTACCAGATTATGTTTGTATGATCAGATCTCTCAATAATTTTAACACAGTGTAAGTTCACAACTCTGATATATGCATCTCCACTAGGACATCCATCTAATTTCGCATCCACTAATAATACTATAAATTGGTTCATTATATCTTTTAGTACTGGTACGCTCACTTTTCGCCCCAATAATTTATTTAAATAAAACTGAGGAAAAAAATTAAATATATTATTGGTATAAAACAGTGGAGGATTAAGCTTGTAGAGGCAGGCTCCTGGCTAAATTATTTTTAGGGGTCCTTGCCTTAAGGTGATTTATGTTATCTAATATAAAAGAAAAAAATAATGTGCAGAGAGAATTATTTTTCCTGAGATTACAGCGTCACCTATGATGATTGAAAAAAAGTGTTTCAAGTAAAAGTTATGTATTCTTTTTCATAGAATGTGAGTCTAATAAAAAATGAAATGAAAGAGGGTTTTGGTAATGGTTTTTTAATTGGTAGTGTATTTCTCAAATTTTGGTAAATTTGGATTGTGCTCAAAAAATACATTTTACTTGCAACACTTTTTTGTAATCATCGTCGATGGCGCTTAAATCACGGGAAAAACAAATCTTGCGCTAAGCTAAATTTTTACTGTGATTATTACAGCGCCACCCACAATTTTTACAAAAAAATATTTCCAGCAAAAGCAAAGTAAAAATCATTTTTATCCATAAAATCGCAATTTGTAATAAAAAAAGTAGTTTCCATTTAAAATTTCAAAGTTACTCCCTTTCAACCCACAAAGACATGTCTTTATTTTTTAATGGGGAAAGTATTTCTCTAGATATTTAACAATTAAAAAAAATATATGATCAACTATTATTAACAATTATTAAAGAAAATATGATCAAATAGCAATTATAAAAGGAAATATTTAGTACAAATAAAATCGACTTACAGCATCGAAAACAGTTAACAAATGCTTATAAAGCTTTAATGCAGACTCATCAATCTTAGGGTCCTTATATGACAATTGTTTAAGTTGGTTTGTGATAGCAACCATAAACTGATCTTCATAATCCATCATAATACTTGCTTTATTGGACTGTAAAACTTCTTGAACTTCAGCAATGGCCTGTAAAATAAATAATTCTCAATAATTTTAATTATATATGTTATAACTTAATCATTACTTGAGTAACCACTGTGAAATGTGATGAAGTAATGAGAGATATATTTTTTTCCAAAAGTAACTCTGCACTTCCTTTCCCACTGCCTTGTCTTACTTGAGCAAAAGCGTCTGTTGGCAAAATAGGTTTTGGAGGGGAAAATGGCATCGCTCTAAAACATTTAAGAAATAAACAATATTTAGATAAATAACAAAGCACTTCTGAGTAAAGATTTAGTTAAAATAAAATACACTTACTTGGCTTTGGCATCATCTAGAGATGGCACTACAATATCTTCTCTTAAAAAGGTTAAATCAAAACGATGCAATCTTGGTTCAGGAATATCAAATTTAACATTATCAAGTTCCTTTACCAGTTGTGGATCAAGACTGTATGGTCCAACAACTTGTACTTCAGGTTCTTGCACTACTTGTGGAGGTAAACTAGAATGTATACAAAATTAGGGAGTACTACAATGCGTTATAGAAAGTGCCGATAAATATATATTAAATACTTACGCAACTTCAGGTAAATCGTCCTCGTCCTCCATGTCTTCATCATCAACTTCTTCAATATCATTATTAGATTTTGTTGGTGATTGATTTTCTTTAGGGGATGTTATTTGCATAGTGGCATTTATTTGTTGTGTTAAGTCTAATTTTGTTGTACTGACTGGTGGTTTTTTACTTGCCCTCTTAATTCTTTCCTCCAATAAAGACATATCTTTATCAGAAATCTAAAACAAAAATTATTTATAATAAAGTAATAAATAATACAAAGTATGTATTAAAAAATAATACACAGTAATAAAAAATATTTACCTGACCAACCATTTTAAAGACTTTCTCACCCACTGTGTAATAAGCCTGAACAGCACAATTTAAGGCTGCATTTCTAACAGAATTATCTCTGTCTGATATTTGTTTAGCAACTTCTTTTAAACAAGCTGCTGGTCTTGGCAGGCAGACGTTGATACCTTAAAATAAAAGTTTTAAAAATAATTTATATTTATTTTTATATTTTAAATACCATAATCAGCAATAATTGTGCTCATAACTTCCAAGCATTCAGCACGTTGTCTTGCATTCTTGGATTTTAATCCTTCCATAACATAATAAGAGAATAATTTGCTAACAGGGTAAATAAGATAACTTTGTTTAAGCAAGGAACGCACTCCATTTCGAACTGAATCCTTAGGATCTCCAATTTTCAACACAAGATATGGAATGAATGAGCTTGCTTCATTCTCAAGCATATGATATTTATTTTCAATAAGCATATTGAAAACAGAATGTAGATATTCAAGACCTTTTAGAAGAACCGAAGGATTAGTATCAAAGAAACGTAAAGTGAGCCATTTAAGTATTAAATCTAAGTTAGCAATAAGTGCTTGACTATTATCTTGCAGATCGTCCATAAGTGATTCAATTGCTTTAATATGATATTTAAAATCTGAATGGAACATATTCATCATAAGGGATTTATTAACATTTGCATTGGTCATTTGGTCTTTAAGAAGATCCACAAACTCTTCCCTTGGTGTGGTAAAATTCCACTTTAAAACTTTTAATTTAGATTCATCGATTGTTCTTTGATGTTTCATGTTATTGACTACCAATAAAGGTGATGTGTCAACATCTTCCTCTTTCTTAGTTCTAGGTGGAGCTTTAGATGTAGATGAAGCCTAAAAAAAATTATTTATTGGTGTAATCATTTATTTTCAAATATTAATTTTCTACCTTTGGTTTGATGGCATTTTTACTGGTTGATACAGGACGAGTGCCTTTAACTACTTTTTCATCTCTGATATCAGGAGAAGCTTGCTTTTTAGCTGGGATTGGCTTGGCTGGTAAATTGGGCCTTGCTTTTTCCAAAGCAGCCATTACAACAGTTTTTGATCCAGGCTAAAAATTGCAAATATAATTTCAATTTAAATCTTTTTAAACCCAGTTTATAATATTTAAACATAACCAACACAAACACATTCTGTAGCAATCTTATTGCCACATATGTATCATTTTTTAATAAATATTTATTTGTGTTCTATTAGTTCCGGGTTTGAAAAAAATGTTTTAGCCACAAAATGTCTATTGAATATTAAGCTCAAAATCATCAATTGCGATTTAAACTTGGCACAAATTATGAGTTTTAGAATTTTCCAACTTTGGACAGGAATTTCTGAAAAACCATGGCCTTAATCGAAAAAACGTGATAAGCCTGCTTTCTTTATAAAACATGAAAAAATGAGTGATTTGATAATTTTGTTAAATTTTTGTGACCATGGATGGAAATTTTGCCAGTTTTTTTGTATGTATTTTTAAAATCGGTTGCCCATTTTAAATCACAGCATGTTGTAGATATACTACAAAATGTCTTAAACAAAATATTTTTTTTGTAGTAAAAATATTGTTTGCACACTTAAAATTCAAAAAAAACCATATTAGTATATAAATTAGAAAGTAAAATAAACGTAAATACAAATATTTAATTACCTTTAATTTTTCCAATTGTTTGGCCATAGGTTCAAAGCCCAAATGAATCATTACTCCCAACACAGCATCATTAGCATGTTTCCTTACATCTGCATTTCTATCTTCCAAATTTGAATACAAATAAGGAATACAAATCATTAATTCTTCCTTAGGAACAGTTTTTACTGTAATATTAATAAAATAAATTATAAAATAAAATTTTTAAAACAATATTTTATACTTTTTGGTAATTTTTCTCCTAGCCAAGCCCACAATTCACATCTTAAAGTTGGCGAACCACCTTTCAAGGCATCTCCTATCATTTCACTTTCAAAAAAGTCCTTGTAACCACATTGTTCACCAAAAGCATTCATGCATGAAACTGAAGATGATCTAATCCAAGCCTTACCATCTCCCAAACCTACAAAAATACTTATTTTAATTTGACATACGTTTTTATGACAACTTTAATTTAAAACATTTTTTATTGGTTTTTATTTCGATTACAAGAAAGTCAAGTAGATGCCATTTCAATTTTTATAAATAAAAGAAAGAAAGTTTATTTTATTCTTTAAATAAACTAACCTTGTAAAAATCCAGGGAAGAGTGTTCGAATATGTTGTTTGCAAGGGGGTCCCATTGCAGTAGCAATATTTTCACAAATATTTAAAGCAGTCTGAGCAATTTTACTGTTGCTATCAACCAATCGAAGTGCTAATGCTTGAGGAAGTTCACCAATGTTGGGTTTGATCAATTTAGCTTCTGTTATTATGTTGCTAACTTTAATTAAAGCTTCATTACGAACTTTCCAATTTTTATCAGCCATCTCATTAATTAATGCTTCTGTTATTTGAGAACTTATATCAGTTCTAGGCAATAAATCTTGTATATTAACAATGGGTGCATCACCACCAGCTTCCTCATCCTCTTCTGCATCTAAACTATTGGAGCTTGCAGATTTTGAAATACCTAAAATATTATGTTTAATAAAATATTAAAATAGGAAAAATTTCTGCACATACCTCTAATTGGTGGTGGTGGCTTTTCATTTTCATGTTTATCAAATTCAACATTTATTAGATCCCTTAAAGCGGGCTTCTCATTTTCCAAAAATATATGCAAGGATGGCCCCATGTATAAGTACAAAACACCGAAATAAGTAACCGCGGCAGATCTAACTGAAGCATTATTGGAACCCAAAGCTTTCTTAGCATGTTCAATGAGAAATTTAGCATTTAAATTACTAAAATAAAAAAACTTAAATATAATTATTAATTATTAATAAAACATCTTACGAAAATCCAAATTCCTTAATGGCATTACCCATCCATACAAGAGATTCCTGTAAAACTTTAGGACTTTTTTGAACAAATGCAAACTCCATCACCAAATTGGATACATGGTTTAAACTCGTTGCTTCAGCAATTGCTGTCAAAGCTTCTCCCGCTGAAGCTCCATTTTTCGAATCACCTAATTTTTCAGCAATGTCGTTTACACAAAATGTTGCAGTTGTTCTAAAATTTTGAGGATTAATGTGTTTTCTACATTTATTTAATCATAAAATTTTACATAGAAAAATTTCCATTAGCTGCAATGTATCTCACAGCATCTAAACGACCTTTCAATACTTGGAAATTAGTATCTTTTAAACCTGGTTTTCTGCTAATTATTTTAACCAAAGCTTGAGTTGGCATGGAAGTTGAATCCATTGTTTGTACTATATTTTGAAATTGTTCAACTGCACTCAATCTGAAAAGCATTGGAATAAGCAAAATTTATCAGTGCTGAAATCATATAATGACCTATTTTTCCAATTTGCATCACCTAAACCAGAAATTATTTCAGGATTTAAAATATCAGAAACTATTTCGGACACTTCTTCATCAGATAAATCACGTTCAATTGGTTTGGAAGCTGGTTTAATCGATTTCCCACTTTTTGATTTTACAATGGTTGCAGTACCTGATGATATTTCACCTACAGCCTTCTTTTTAACTGCTAAAATA
>JARJDX010040119.1:0-17319 GCA_030264735.1 Gymnusa sp. GC000175
GAGGTATCGGAGGCAGTAAGGAGGTTGTGTATGACGGAACAAGGAGTACCTGAATCTAAAATGACTCAAGAAACAACAAAATGAAAAAATATATACTAACCCATAAATAAATTATTTCATCTTATTCAACAAACATGATTAAAGGTGACATCTACTTGAAAATCAGACAAAATGTTATAAGAAATAAATATCATTAATAAAGTAATAGGAAAACTGAATACATCCCCTGAATGCATATCATCCTATCAAATAATACCATTTAAGAGGATGAACCCGAATGTGGATAACCAGTCAAAGAGTTGGAAATGCTACATAAGGATGCTCTAAATCTACTAAAGCTAAAGGAAACTAGTTTTTAAAGATTAAAGAAATTTTATTATATATTTATTTAATTATTGCAAATCGGTTATTCTCGGTCTGAGTTTTCAATTAAAGATCTCTTCGAATAATATGAGGATGTTCTGCATTCTACTGACTCAAGAACTTTGATTCCCAAATCTTTGTGGTTTAGCTTCAAACAAATCTCTGAAAGCTCGCAAAGCATTAACTCTTCGAGCTCTTGATAAGATCCAGCATTTTCTTGAACAATTTTTACAATTTCGAAAATATCGCTACTTTTAAACTTAAGATATTCTACAATCTTAAGGAGTGCTTCATTAATATTTCCAAATTTCACATAGAACCTCACAATGTATGCTTTCATGTGCTTTGATTCAGGATTCATCATAATGGCTTTCTTAAAATACATCAGAGCTTTATCTTTTTTCATGGTTTCTGCAAAAGTTATTCCCAATCCGAATATGGCCTTTTCATTGTATTCTTGCATACATAATGAAGATTTAAAATAAGCCTGTGCTTCAGTAAATTGGTTCTTTGAGATATATTCAAATCCGAGTAGAGTATAAGCGTGAGGATTTTCTCTTATGTTCAAACTTCTTGTGAGTGATATAGAAGCTTCCTTGAATTGACTATTTAAACTATAGTGGTTTGCAACACAGATCCAGGAAATGTAACTTTGAGAGTGTGATTCAAGAAGCTCTTTGGAAATTAATCCAAGAAGATTTTTGTTCTTAATTTTCCATAAAAGAGTCGAGTAAACATCCATTTCATTGATAAAATATTTATCTTTTCTTCTCAGAAATTCAAAAATTTCTTTAGATTGATCAAAATAGTCAAAGCTATAAAGAATCGAAGCCATCTTCGACAAATAGTAAGAGCCAAACCCAGGCACTATCTGTCTATATTTCCTATTCTCATTCTCGCATAATTCATTAACTGAAACTTTACTTCTAATGAAACTTATCGATAAAAAATATGTCATGACTAAATCATCCTTGTGGCTTTCTGTAATCTCGATCTTCATATTTTCATTGAAAATGTTTTCAATTGCGTACAATAAAGGATTCTTAAACACAACTCTCCTGAATTTGTCGATTGCAATTTTTATTTTACCTTTCAGTATAAGTAATTCACCATGCAACTGGTCAAGGAACTCAGTATCATTCTTATCTAATAGAAAAGAATCAAGCCACGCATCTCCAGTTAATTTATCATCATCTGAATCGTTGCAAATAATTTCAAGGCAAGAAATTCCATCATTATATTCTTTAAGATTCTTATGTGCGAGTGCTTTGTAAAATAGTGAAGTGGTTGTTTTGAAATTGTTAAGATGAAAAATACATTTTTTGAATTCTGAATTTTCATAAAGTAGAATTCCATAAAGTAGGCCGAATTCAGATCCAGAATTTTGTAAAGCGCTTGCTAGAAATATGGCTGTGTTGAAATCTTTATATTTGAAGCATTTTTTTATTTTCTCTAATATCTTATTTTCCATATGGGTTGAAGAATAAATAATACTTAAAAGCTTAAAATATTTCATCATAAATTTTATAAAATTGTGGTGCTGCATTAATAAATCAAACATTTGATAATAAAAATTAGATTGAAACAAGTTTTCTTGCAATACTCAATCAACATATTCTGGTGTTGAGAGCCCAGCAATTTCCAATCTAGGTAGAAATGGTAACATGCTCAAATCAAACTGGAAAATTTCCACAAATTAAATTAGATTCCTGAAATCAACAAACGCTGGAATTTCTTGCCATCTTCAAGTGGAAATGAATTCCGTGGGTGAAAATATAATTCTATTACTATCAACAGGATGATCACTTTAATGATAGCAATGAAATAGTGCCAATAGGCTTGGCGAAAAAGGTATTCAGGAAAACTCTTATAATGAAAGCATTAACACTATCTCAACGGGTTAGGGAAGATCAAATGTGGAGATCGCGGACCCAGAGAGGTCTAATGGGTACTTAAGTTTTTATGCCGAGTATTAGAATATGTAACTTGAAGAAATCCTGATAGCAAGTCCGACAAGCTATATATACAAACTGTCATCAGTAAGTGGTTAACTCTTCGAGTGACTACTCTTGGAAAAGCTCTAACTCCGATGATGGAAAAATATTCTGAAAAGTAAAATGCTATCAATTAAAGACCATCAATTATATGATTGGGTTAAAGCCAAGAAGCACATTGATCCTAGAATATTCAAATTAACCAGCGCAGATTTAGATGATTCTTCTCTAAGCTATTTCTAGTTATACCAACGCATGCTTTAAATTAATTGTTTGGCTGAAATGTCAAAAGAAAATCTATAAATATTTTTAATGTGAAATATATTTAATATATTAAAGATCAAAGGAGAATATTTACTATGAGGCTGTCTGAGAATAATGCTATTTGTTAATATGATATTATTTGGTCATGATGTCGTACATATTTATCATAGTTGCTTCTTTACCTTAAAATCTTGGCTTTCGCTATATTCTTTATACTATAAATATGTGTTCTCTCCCGCACTTGATATTGAATTCGATCTCAATTTTTGGGGCAAATGCTTTCAACATCTTCAATTTTTGACTATTAAAATAAAAAATCTGATAACTAAATTATTCAATTGCTATAAAATTTATCATCTTCTTTAGAAAAGTGTTTCGTAAGCAAACTCACGATTCATTTAGAGAACTTTGTTTTTTAGTATTTCTGGGATTATTATCTTTGAGTAGATGCAGATTATATTTAGCATTAGAATTAGTGGAAGTTTATACCAATTTAATTAAGAACAATAATGATGACATATTGTGCCTTGGTTTATATTAGCATCCAGTTCTTTCATTAATGATATTTGCTTCGGTGGATGCAACTTAAATATTACATAGCATTCTCTTTTATTCCTCAAAACAGCGTCATTCTAATAGAATAAGTTTCATATTGAATGAGATGATTTAAATATCTATCATTAATTATAGATTTTACTACTAAATTTTCTGATGATTTAATTAGGTATTTGTATACTACGACTTTAATCTCAACGAATTTAGATCTCCGCAAAACAACTTCCATTTTTTCTTTAAGTTGACTTACTTTAACGAATTAAGTTTTCGATCGAATTTGAGTGAAATATTTCAAAATATATTATTTATTTAAGGTTTAATAGGATAGTTAACTATCATTATTGAATAACTATATGTTTCAACTCTGTCGATGCATCTGTAATCTTACTCACAAGCTCGAGAACTTCATTATGACCATCTTCCTCTTTGATGCCTCTTCTTCGGTCGAAGGAAATGCTCTCAACAGTCCTCTTCATAACTAGTGATTTAATGTATGCTCCAGTCTTGGGGTAATCCCGATCTCATTTCGGTGGTTCTTGTGGTATTTCGTGACCGAACCCTCACAGGTCATCACATATGCTATAATTTTCACTTTGCATTTATAAGATAGGGCCAACTCGTTTGCAATTAGATCATATTTTCTAGTCTTTTAATTCTCAACCTGAGTCACTAAAACAAGATTACTAATTCCAACTTCGTAAATTATTTCAATATTTTTTATATAAAAAAATTTTCACCGTAAAATGTTCATTCAAAATAGCAATTACCAGCTAAAAACATATAATAAGAACATATTTGTTCCTTTTCATCAAAATGAATTCCCCATATCTCATACACAAGGAATAAATGATACTTGCATTTATTCGTCAAGACAAGATCTCTTTGCCAAATCTGAAAATTCTGTAAAAAAGATTGCAGAATTTTCGTCGAATATTACATCTTTATCAATTCATGATAATAAAATTTGTGTAGGAAGCAAGTCTGGCGAGGTTCGTATCTTTGGTCCAAATAAAAAAATTATCAGAAATTATTCAGAGCATTCAGCTTCAATCAATGATATAATAATTTTACCAAATAATATCCTTGCAACTTGTGGTGATGATAATAAAATCAAACTCTACAATCTTATTGATGAAAAATCTTTTAAAACAATTGATCAATCAAGTGGAAATATCAAATGTATTTCTTTTGATGATCAGTATTTATATACAGGATCTAAAGATTTGACTGTTTATTCACTGGAAACATTTGAAATTGTTTACAAATATTCACACGGAGAATCGATTTCTCATCTGTGTCCTGTTAAAAATATGGGCGTTATCTTTTCATCAAAGAACAAAGCTCATATATTGAATTTCTCCAAAAATGAAATTTTAAATCTAATTCATTTTTCCAATACTATTACCAAGATATTTAAATATAATGGTTTGATATACATTTCTCAGCTTGATGGATATTTGAAGACGTTTAGTTTCGATTTGAGGCCAGTAAATAGTTTTAAGTTTAAAAATCAGATCTTAGATCTTTCTCTTTTAGAAGATAAAATATATATTACACTTGATAATTCTACAATCATGGGTTTGCCAAAGATAAAGAAAGAACAATTAATTCCAAAGAGTGGCCCCAAGAGGCAGAAGTATGAAGATAATCTAGAATTTAAAACTTTAGAAACATCAAAAAAAGTCTATACAGAAGTTGAAAAATTTTTGAGGTTTCATGAGTATAAGAAATGCCTGCGATACGTTTTTGAAAAAAAAGATATCGATATTTCTTACTCAGTGTTCAAAAGTCTCCAAGACCAAAGAGGATTGATGAAAGCTTTAAAAGATGAGAAAGAAGAGTTTGTGAAAGCTGTTCTACTTTTCTGCATTGAGCACATTAGAGTTCAAGAATTCAGCCCTATTTTGGCAGAGGTTCTTACAATTGTTACCACAATTTATTCAGATATGGTCGTAAACAACGAAGAATTAAAAGAATTGATGAATATAATTGGGGATGCAGTTAATGAAGAAGTGGCTTTTCAAGAAACCTGTTTAAAATCAATTTCTTTCCTTAATTGCTTCGATTTAGAATAAATTATTCATTTTAATTAATTTTTCTTCTTTAAGCGGAAAAACAAGGCTTTGAATTTCAAACATTCAAATTATACTTTCAGGGTTTGCTGTTTGATTCACGAATTTTATATAAGAAAAGTTTATTTTTTCATGGGTTCTGTAAAATTTTCATTTTGTTCCTTCTTGAGTTACTGTGAAATCAGATACTCTTTGCTGTCCCATAGTCAATATCTTCACTGCTTCAGATACCTCTCCTTTAAGGTCATCCTCTTCATGGAGATTCCTTCCTCGATCGATGTACATGCTATTATTCAGTATTTGTGATTTGATATGTGCTTCAGCATTAGGCAGTATTCGTAATTTTCTAATATGTCTTTTGTGGTAAACTTTCATCACATCCTCCCTTTTCATTACGAAAGGTATTATCTTAGATATACACTTATATAGCAGCTCGAGCTCATTGGAAATTTCTTAAAAGTAAGTATATTTTTGAAAGTTTTACTCGGAAATATCAAGTCTCGTGGCAAAGCATAGCTTTGAATCTTTCTAGATCGAAATATATTTTTAGGTGCCGTTTCAAAATGCCTGATCCGTAACAATGCGTCTAAAACAGTAGCTAACCTAGCCGCAATATGCTAGAGAATGTTATACCATGATTATATGAGAAGATATAATGAGGTCGTGAAATGTTTACATTAACTTTACTGTAATATATATGGAATCAAATCATTGAAGAAATTAAGAAGCCACTCAATCTAAGAAACAGTGTCTACTGGATTTGCAGAGATTTGGGCTGACACAAGGATGGAAACGGACATTAAAGTCCAACACAATCGCCCCGGAACACTTGTATATCGTATGAAATGATATGAGATTATCTTAATTGAAGTGGGAATTACAAATCAAGATTTATTTCATTCAGGAGAATTCGAAAAATCAAGAAAATATGGCTATTTGCAAATGAATTACCACAAGTTTATAAATATTCCATACGTTATGGCATGGAACGGTATAGTAACGAATTACCCCCAAAAATATGTGAAAGAACTGGGACTAACAAAGTATATCGGAGCATATATCCAATCCAAGGTCTTGAAGAAAGCACTCGAGAGTATTTCTTTAGAATACAGGCGAAATGTTGGAGAAGAATGGATGAAAGAAGCCATCTCGCAAGTAGACGGGAAATCTCACTTGCAAGCTAGTCAAAACCCAGCGTCTAAAAACAAAAGTATTCAAAACTCGCACGTAGTATATTATTAAATTTATTAAGTTACAAAGTTAAACTAAAATCAAAATTGTTTGGATATAAAAATGAAGACATAGTTTGGGTTAACTTTAGCTTAGTCATTTCCAAAGTTTAGAAAAGTCATGCTGAATAGTCAAATTTTATTAAAATTCAATCAGATGGAAATTTCTTAAATAAAACTAAGCATTTTTAATTAAAAAGTAAAAAGTTAAATATTCAAATCATTCAGCTCTAAATTGAAAAGACTGCTTACATTTCTCCCCCGGAAATGCCCGATTCAATCAAATTTGCGATATATTCAAATATAGGATCTTTAAGAGCAACCCCTTTGTCAGAATCTTGAGCAAACGAAGATTTAAGTGGTAAAAATCCAAGATAAGGAATGCTTTCTTCTTTACAGTAACTTTCAACCTTAAAATCATTAAAAATATTGTTTTTGTGCTTACAATTTGAGCATTCAAATCCTTTCATATTTTCTATTAGACCAATTATTTTAATCTTTGATCTCCTACAAAAAGAAACTTGTCTTTGAACATCATCCAGAGATATTTTTTGAGGCGTAGATACAAGAATTGCTCCTGTCGGGTTTATATAAGTAGCAAGGGCTAAATGCTCATCTGAAATGTTAGGAGGTGTGTCAATTACAATCATATCGATGCTACTAAAATCACAACTTTTAAATATCTTTTTGAGGATAAAATTTTTGATTGATGAGCTATAAACCGCCGATTCATTCGAATTTTCTAAATAACCAACTGAAATACTGTATAAATGTTCATTTACTTTTACCGGTTGAAATTCTTTATTATTTATGTGAATGAATTCATCAATGGTATTACTTAGTCTAGGAATACTTGGACCGGACAAATCCATATCTATAATAAGAGTTTTGATTTTATTAGATGCAAGATTTGATGCTATATTATAAGACATTGTACTTTTTCCAACTCCCCCTTTTCCGGACATTATTGCTATTATGGATTTAACATGCTTTAGTTTCTCTGCAATTAAAGGAATGTCTTCATCTGGTTTTGCTGAAGCACAAATACTAGCGTTCGGGCATCCCCTACAATTTTCTGATTTCCCAGCCATTCCACTTTCAACTCCTGGACAACCTTTATCCATTTCGCGGTTCACAAAATTTTTCCTCATATAATATTATCTATTTATTAGATTTATTATAAAAGCCAATATATTTTAAAATAAAATTGAATAAAGAAAAAATGATTTACAAATCCTGTGAAAACAGACGGAGTCTAAAATCTCGAACATTTAAAAGCGCTTGATAATGCAACCCTGCTGTGCTACTCACGAGCTTTGGCAGCTAGATTAAAATATTATAGAATTATCAATTTACGGGCTAAAACTACATAATAAATCATTTCATAAACACAGTTCGATTGATAGTGTCAAGAGACAAAAGAAGTTCAATTATTATGTGATTGATTGACAATAAATTATTTGGGGTTAAAAATAAGTTCAAATCCTAGGACTTTCTTGTGGCTTTTCGGCCGAACAATATATTCAAACCGGTGCTAAAGTTGTTAGAAATAGCTTTTAAGTTAATAATCCACGGAGCTAAAAAAAAGTTCAATCAATTTGTACTGCAATGTGCAGAATAAATTGCTCTTTGATTTTCCTTTACTTACCTCTTCACTACTTTTAATTCATTTAATATGATATTTAAAAAGATTCAATATTTTTCTTTCATGATATATTTCTCATTAAAAATTTAGATATAATTCATTTTTTTAAAAAACCCCATGATACCTAATCTAAATTCAAGAGTGCTTCCAAAAATTTCGAAGGAACATTCTGCATTGTCTCTTGATTTTGAACCAGAAAATTCTTTAGTCACAGGAAAGGATGGATATCTATCTTTCATGGCGCTTGGTACAAGAACATTGCAAACTTTTTACTATGAGGCTACAATATTGAATGACCAGGGCTATGCCAGGATAGGAATAGCCAAAAAAGACTATGAAAAATACGGTCCAGTTGGAATAGATAAGCATGGTTATTCATATGGAAGCAAAAATGGATATGGTTTTCACAATTCAAAAAGAATAAGATTTGGAGATCGATTTAAAATGAATGATGTTCTCGGGGTTTATCTTTACAAAGACAAGAAAAAAAGAATTCTTGAATTCTTCATAAATGGTAGAAGACTGTTCAATAAATTCAAAATTTCTTTAAATGAGGATTATTGGCCAGCAATTTCTCTTTTCGGGGGATGTAGAGTTCAGTGTAACTTTGGGCCTTTTTTTGTTTATGAAGATGCATCTAAAATCAAGGTTGAAAAGAACAAAATTGATAATAAACAAAGGATATAAATAACGTGCCAAATAGTTTTGTGTAAATTAATTCATACATTTCTGGGGAAATATTAAACGCCTTAAAAATTATTGTTTTTATGCATCGGGAAAATTAAATTTAATATTGATAACCTTATCACTTTAAGAACCATATTCTGAAGAATTTGAGTTTTAATATGACCTCATTTTATTAAAAGTTTTAATTGAGAGTTCGTTTGATATTAAAAATAATTTGATGTAAAGTTTTTACTATTTTAGCAAGTATCATAGCAAAATAATAAATCCTTTGCTTCGAATAAATTCTTTACCCTATTCTAGGGCACTAAATAAATTTTATCAAACAATTTAGTTGATTATGGGTTAGTTACTGTACCATCGAAGCATGTATCCAATCCAAGGTATTGAAGAAAAGACTAGAGAGTACTTCATTAGACTACAGACGAAATGTAAGAGAAGAATGGATTGAGGAAGTTATTGAGCTAGTAGGCAAGACATCTAACTTGTAAGCTAACCAATAACCCAGAAATGAAAAACATAAGAATTTTAAAACAGGCCCTCAAATAAATAAATTATAATGGCTTTAATCTTCTACCACAAATAGATAAATACAAGATTAAAGTGATATTGATATGCCAGTCGAGAAAATTTTGTGTAAGCGGGCGCCTGAGTTTAAAAAATAAAACCAATGCTTGCGTTTATAAAACATTTAGTTTATAATTCACAAATACTTAGCATAATTTATTTTTCGATTGTCAGGTTGTTTCCTATTTGCTTGATGAAATTTTTACGGCAAAGCAAAGTGATAAATAGTTGAAGCTTTTCATCGGGGATTTCTGTAAAATTGTCAATTATATTTGAAATAGATACTGTTCCTTTAGCTTTGACGTAATCATAAAGTACTTTTACATTTTCTTCTTTCTGAAATATTTCAGGTATCAATGAATAGTCAAAAGGTAAGAGCCGGAAGTTGCTTTCTTCCGAGTCATTCTGTATGACTGATTCGTAACCTTCGTACTTGCTTTTATTCAGATTTAAGGTGCTTGATGAGTCATTTGTTTCCTTAATATCTTTGATAAGGGATTTATTCAATAAGTTTGATGTATTTAGTTCCATGAAAGGATTTTTAGGCGAGGATAAAACCAAGACATCTGGGCTGTTTGTGAAATCTTTATATTTGAGACTTGAAATCTGTAATTCAGAAAGAGGAGATGGCCTCTCAATTTTTTCAATTTCAAAAAAACTCATCCACGGCTCGCAATCCTCTGAGAGCTGCTTGTGAAGATTTGATATCTTAGATATTTTCATTTTTATGGACCTCAAAGCGCCTCTAATATTTGAAAAATTACTATCCAACTCTTCGAGGTTTTGGATTAGTTCTTCATCTTCCTGAATATAAGCAGAAGACATGGGCAGATAAAAATCTAAAAAATAAATTGACGGCGGAAGATTGAAAGGAATCATTAAAATTTGTTTTGTTTGAGATGAGGTGTATTTAAATAGGCAAATAAATATCAACTTCTCATTCTCAAAACTTTTAGCATATATATTATTTTCTAAAGATGCTCTGGCATATATTCCAACTATTCAATTCAAACTTCATTTATGTTTCGTTAATGTATTTTAAGAATTGATGGGGGTTTTTTATATTGTTGAATCTGATAAATTCATCATGTCTTTAGCAAATGCAAAAGGATGCTCAAAACTGGATGAATCTGAAAAAAGGCAAGACATTTGAGTCTTACTATATTAAATTTAATTTGGCTACAATTAAGAAATATTTTAGTTGTTTTAATTTATTTGATAATGCATTTTATATTTAATATTACGACACAAATAATTAAAGCTTGATATATTTATATAACCCAAAAATGTATTGCTTCAAGAATCTCTAAGAATAAAGAATTATTTAAGGGTTAGATTTTGAGTGCATTTGTTTTTCAGCTCATAGACATATGGTTGTTAGTTAGCTGTCTCGCCTACTGGCTCAATAGCTTTAAGAAACTCATATAATTATTCCGCCAAGTAGAAAACATAGAATTAATTTAAGGAAATGAGAATTTAAAAGTTAAGCATCACCAAATCATAATTTAATTTATTTTATAAATATCAAAGCTACTATAATTGAGATCATGGGGGGCTCCAGGACTTACTTTAGTTTTCAGGATTTAGGCCCGTGCAGTCAAGATGAACTTAAAAGATAATAATCGTTTTTTAAAAAAAATCAGAAAGCTTGAAATGATGGCTTGTGTGAGTCTTGGAGATTGGACCTTTCATTTATCAGAAGCTCCATTTCTTGGCCATCTGATTTAAAGAGATTGATATTTCTTCAAGATTCCATTTAAAATGCTCAAACGAACAAGGTACAACCAAAATGTTGAATCATACATCTAATCAATCATTTTAACGAAACTATCTGCATATAAGAAATAAAAAAGCAACTAGATGGCAGTCGATGTAAAGGAGGGAGCAGATAATCTCCTAAAAAAGAACTATATTCGACTGAAAATTTAACATAATAATAGTGTACCCTTAATTAAACTTATTCAATGTATTTTTTTAAATGAAACAGCTGAGCTAGATTCAATTGAAAATTTGCAACGCGATAAATGAAATTAATGATTTACAGGTTACTGTAGAATTTTCAATTTGTTTCTTCTTGAGTTACTGTGGAACCAGATACTCTTTGCTGTTCTATATCCGATCTCTTAACTGCTTCCGCTACCTCTCCTTCGAGGCAAAGTGATAAATTAAATAGATTTATTAGAGTTAATTCTCATATGAATTTGAAATATGCATGATCTATTCTAAAATGCTCAACTAATTACAAAAATGTATAGATGCAAAGACTAGATATAGAAAACTTTAAAGTATAATAATTTATTAAAGAGTTAATTGCATATTGCTTTTTATTTCCTCAACTCCGACTCTAACCTGTCAAGATAGCTGTCTAGCCTGTTGGTTCAATAGCATCATCAATCCTTTCTTCTCTAGCATCTCGTTGGTAATCGAAAGATATACTCTCGAGTTTTTTCTTCAATAGTAAACTTTAAAGTAGATAATTTAATTAATAATGATTTGGATTAAAAATTTGCCCAATCCGGCCATGAAGCTTCATAAACTTTCCCGTTAAATGTATATTTCCAAGCATGTAAACAAATATATGAATCTTTCAACATGAAGGATCGATTTTTTTCACCTTTGCAGTGATCAATAATGCATTCATACTTTATTTTATCATCATACTGAGAAATATCTTCGTCACAAGATTCACAATCATAATCCGGATCTGGATCTACTCCATCACCATATAAAACATCATTGATGATTGGAAATCCCAAATATTTTAAGTGAATTCTAATTTGATGAGTTCGGCCTGTTATTGGTTGACATTTAACAAGAGAAAACCCATTTTTATATTCTAATCTTTGAAATATAGTTTTACTAGGCTTGCCTTTATCATTAATGTCATACATTCGTCCTTCAATTACGCCTATGGGCTTGTCTACCTCAATTTTATCTGGAAATTCTCCTTTAACTTTTGCAACGTATATCTTACAAGCAGTTTCTAGCATACTATGAACCTTTTCATGATTCTTTCGAACTACAATCAAAACACCAGATACAGGCATGTCTAATCTATTGACACATCCTACTTTTTCATCACCGAATAGTGCTTTGGTAACTGAGTAGAAAACATATCCTCCAGTGGGATGAGCAGGAATTCCATAAGGCTTATTTACCACAACATAGTCGCCTTCATCTTCTATTATATTTATTTTCGGAGGAGATGGTTCATGAAAGTGGACAGTGTGATATATTATATCCAAATCTTTCAATTTATAATTAGGATTTACAATTTTATCTCCGACAGTAATTACTCCACACCTAATCGCCTTATCATAATATTCACGAGATCGAGTCGAAAATTCAGCCGTGAGAACGTCAATCAAAGACTTATTTCTCCATCGAAGTTTAGTATGCGTTTCATACGTAAAAAAGTGCTTAATACCAGCCATAAGTTTTTTGATAAAAATTTTATTAAATTCAAAATTTTTTCGAAAATTTTTCAAAAATGTCTTTGAAGCAATAATTCTTTTTAGAAAATAAAATCGATTGAAATTTAAAGACTCAAAAAATCCAAATCAGGTTTTAATCAAATGCTTTATTAAGGTTTGATGAGATTTTGAGTAAAATAGAGTTCAGATAATATCTTTATTCCAATCAAATTGAAATTGTGCACTTTACTGTTTTCTGGTGTGTATTCATTTGAAAGCAATTTAAAAATCTTTTTAAAAAAAATATTTGAAAACCATAAATGATTTCTGAATTTTTGAGCAAAACAAAAAAATCTTTGAAACCAGTTGTGACAAAAATGGTAATTGATACTGCGAAGGGGTATGCATTTGGATGTGCATTTGGAGTTTTTTCAACAGAAGGTAAGTTGCTAGTAGAATCTATGAATGAAAAAGGAAAGCAATTTGCCAAAATTAGTGCAGCTTATTCCGCAACAGAGATGGTATTACAAGGAATTAGAAAAAAAGATGATTTTAAAAACAGTTTTATGGCAGGAGCTGTAGCAGGATCAATAGGCAATAAAAACAATAAACTCGCAGCTGGTTGTGTTTTTGGAGCATATTCAGGAATATGTGATATGCTTGGCCGTAAATAGTTATAAATAGTAAAGATATATATCTTCATGATTTAATCGTTTAGTTTTATATTTTGAAATTTAGGTTATCAAAACTACTAAATATTTTCATTCTTTAATTTATAATATAGTCATTACCTGGGCAAGAAAAACCCTAAAAGAATCGGTTCCGTTTACTTTTCTTGAATAAAGAACCAGAAGCCAATTGATTTAATATTGAAATATATTATTAAACGGTTTTAGATCCATCTTAAATTCCAGTTTGGATTCTTCATCACTCTTTAGAATTGTTAAACATATTTAATTGTGGATCATTCTTTGTTTCTATTATCTTTTAGCAGAAATAGTTTGCACGTTTCTCTTTGTATTGGTAGTTTCATGCCTCCTTCCATTACTTTGTCTGCATTCACCCGTCATTCTTTTGTTTTAACCAAGCAGGTTCCCCTATGTTCATTGATATGCTTTTATGGGTTTCATTCAACTTTATATATTGAATGCGTTTTTGATATAATTTGATTCCATGCTTTAAATATCTTATAATCCTCATTTTGCATTAGCTTTTTTAATATTTGTCTAAAAGCATAATGTTTTTACATTTAAATAAGAACCATTAAAATATATAAGAGTTTGAGGGGTAAAATGGGTATTTAATATATGAATACTACATATTCAACTATCAAGAGAAATTTTGATCTATTAGAAAATTAAATAGGACTGAAGAGTCAGTTCAAGGCACAGAAAAAACCAATGATAACCGCAAGGTATGGCAAGGTATTAGTTTACCATAAAAGGTATGAAAAAATCGGGAGTATCATCTTATGTTGAAACCAAATCTAATCATAGCAGCACATTAGATTGAAGACACAATATTCTTGAAAATTGTAATCTTAACAGCTAAATAAAGGAATTAGTCGGAATGTTAAGTGTGGCGATTCACGAATGTTTGAATCACTCAAAATTCAAGAAGCAACTTAAAAAAACAATTTATTTAAATCATTAAAAATTTATTGCGTAAATTAACAAATTTCAATAAAATATATCTTCGCTCGAATTATACAATTTTTTAAAATACGTTTATTCCTTCAGTTTTGAAAAAACTTCAAAATATTTTATATATTCCTCTTCAGTCATTGCATTTTTGTCATCCTCAGTTATTGTTGAGAATGGTTTGCGAACACCTTTTACCAATACAATTTCTTCTGATTTTGATTCAGAAAACTTTATCTTTTTGTTTGGCAAAGTTTCTTCAGATTCTTCGAAATTTTCATCCAAATCTGCTTTGGTTTCTTCAATAATGTTTCTAGGATCAGTAACTTCTTCTTTAGGCAAGTCCTCTGTAATATTTTCCTTGTCTTTTTGCCTTTTGAGTTCTAATATCTGAAAATAATCCAAAGAAGGAATTTGGAATCTTTCTGAGTCTTTGAGTAATTTTACAATAGGATCGAGAAAATTTAATAGCTCTTTTAAATCCACCCCGTTTTCTTTACTAGTAGCTGAATACTCTACTAGTTCATTTTTGCAAAACAAACATTTGAAGATAAAATTTTCCATATTAGCTTGCGCATCTAAAGCTGTATATTTTCGGTCGCAATCATTACAATAGAATACCTCGTCATTTGATTTCAACTTTATCTCGAGTGCCTTGGTCATTTTGAAAATTTTATATTTTACAATATCTCTAAATTCTGCAAAATTAAAAAAGAAAACTGTTTTTAAAAGTTGTTTACCATCTTCTTTGACTTCTACTTTGATCTCATGCTTCAAAATATTGTCATCTTTGAGCTTCATAATTAATTTATTGAACTCTCGATTCAGCATTTTCATTTTCAAACAGAAATCACTATCATTGAGCAAGATGTTTTCAAGGAGTAAATCTGCTATAACCGCGTGGTGTGGCTCATAGAATGTTCTAATTACGGTTTTTATAAGAGTTTTCATAATTGGCGCATATTCTTGTGGCATTGGGTGAAGTATTTTTAAAATATTTAAGAATTTTAGATTAAAAGCGAAATCTGCTCAGAAATAAAATGAAATTCTGATAATAAAATAGAGCATGCTCAGATTATTTAAGAAATTGATCCCATGAAAAGCATATGAGACTATGGCACAACAACATATTCAATCTTAGGTTATTCAGCTTGATTAAATCTTTGTTGTAAAGTTGATGAGATGAAACGTATATTTAATTTATTTAAGGATGAAATACTTTCAGGTTATAAAAATCTCTTTAATTCGAGTTTAAAACTCGCTTAGCGGAGCTGGATCATTAATGGGGTAGATATAACTGAGTTCTAGGCCATAGTTATTCAACGAGACATCGGCATAGATAAATTGGAAAAGTTATAAATCTGCTGAACTGCATCAAAATTGTTTGTAAAAATATCAAAAAGCTTTCTACTTGCTTTATTGGAAAAATAAAATAAAATGAGAATGCGAGGGCAAGATTCTGAACTAGATTATAGACTGATTTAAAAATTCTAAATATTAAGTAGATTAAATCATTCTGGATAAAGAGAGAAATGATAAACATTAATAGAAGTATAAATCGAAAATCAATACATATTTTATGCAAGAAAGAATTGAAAAAGAAATTTCTGCAAATAAACTCCCCTTGATAACTAAATGCAAACCGAAGGTATTAACATTTTGAAGGATGTGAAGGAGTGATATCAATTTCCCCGTGAATAGATATTAGAGAACAAGGAGTCTAAACATAAATTTAAGCCTAAATCAAATCAAGAATACTGAAAATGAACTCAAAGAATGAATATCAGAAGTGGTTGAGAGGTTGAAGATAACAAAGTAGAAAAGGTAGTTTAAACTTAAGATACCACATATTATAAACTATATGCCAAAGACAAGAATATTTAGATCACATTTTTATAACAACCTGCCCCACTAAAGAATTATTTGCTGCTTTGAAAAGATGATAAAAAAAATTTTATTTTTAGCTTTCTTTCGGATTATTCGCTCCTAAAATACATTAAATTAAGTCACTCTTTGGAATATTTGAAAAATGCATCTAATTTACAAACAATTTCCAACTCAAAAATTAGTAGGAAATTTTAATCATGAATATTCCGGACTAAACTCCTAGCACTAATCGTTTTTAATATGTAGGCCTCATAATTTGCAGATTTGCGAAAATATTGTTTGCCGCAGCAAAGATGTAAGCCAAAATCTCTATGCTAAATGAAAGATTCAAAGAGCATTTGGAAATAGAAACAAGTATATATTTCCCTTAGGTGTATTCTTGTCTTGATAAATTTGCCTCATAGGATTCAGAGAAATGAATATCTTCAGCAATATCTGATGCGCCAAGATAATTAAAAAGGATGTTTTTAACAAATATTTTATGATTTATCATAAAAATCATTTCGATCAAGGGATAGCATTTTGAGCAAATCATTAAATATATTAAAGTGAGAATCCCAGGGTAAGTTTAATTATTTCTATTTTTAAAATGAATGTAATTTGTTTATGAATTACTGTATTTTCATGTTTGTCAATGGTAGTTGATCTAAATCTCCGTTTAACCTCGGGTTTTATTTATAATCAATTGCTTTTTTTTTGTTTGCAGCGAGGGAAATCTTCATAGAGACCATTTGAACTTGGAATTCTTCATGATACTATGGGATTCTTACCCACCAAACTCCGCCTCCGGACCACCTAGGTCCACCTTACCTCTTCGGCCTTGGCTCCAGGGGAGCAGTCGCGTTTTAAGTCCGCACTTATGAGACAGTTCCCATATGCACAGGGAGCATTGCGCTCTTCACTGCACTCTACGTAGCTTCCTCCGCGCAGGGGCGCAAACATTCCCTGCTATACATGACTACGTGTCTCACGACTAACTTGATATATTCAGCTGATATCGTTACTC
>JARJDX010040121.1:0-13141 GCA_030264735.1 Gymnusa sp. GC000175
AGCTTAAGTGTGATGCGCATAAGCCGTCGCAGTGCAGAAAGTCGCGCACTGCGCATCACATTTAAGCTAGCCTTAACTTGAGGCTCGCTTAAGTGTGGTCGGTGCAATCGGGCCTTAGTGTATAAGTTGGGTAGGTCAGTCATCGGAATAAAGACAAAGACCTTCTGGAGGTTTGTGGATGCTGGCTAAGAACTCAACGTCATTCAGTACACGATAGTTCGCCGGCTTAAAAAACTCGACAAGGTGTTGAAATTGACCGGATGGGTTCCTTAAGACCTCCTAGTAAACAACAAGAAGGCCGAACGAATTTTTACCAATTTGTTCAAAGACATGAAAAAAAACCTCTTCCTCAAAAACAGCATCACAGGATACTATTCTTGGCTTCACTGCAAAAACGTGAGAAGAAAAAAAGTATTCGGGTCTACAGGCCACTCTCCGAAAAGTATTTCAAAGGTTATGCATTGCAAGAAGACATTTTCGGTGTCTGGTGAGTCCACGGAATCCTCCACCGGGAGATAATCTGCTACTGCTACTGATAAAATGACAACTCTGAGTGCCAGGAGTGGAGAATCCCAGATGGAAATGACAAAGGCAGTATACATCCATCCAAGTAAAGAGCTTCACAAAAAGGATCATAGTGTGGTATAGCGCGACAACGCTCGCCCTCATGTCGGCCGCTATGTGGCCCAATCCATAGCCAACAAGAGATAAAACTTGCTCCCTTCTATGCCCCACTCTCCTACCGAAGCCCCTGCGGACTACCACGTCAACCGATCCTAGAAAAGTTGGCAAGTCGGCAATATCTGGAGGAGTTGGTGGTCGATGTCAAATCGTGTTTTGCCTCCAAGAACAAGCTTCTTTACTCGTAGATTTGACTGTTTTCGAAGAAAATTGGCAGCAGAAATTGATGGTAATGAGAACAATGTCTCAGAATGATACCACACAGTAAAAGTATATGTAGGAAATACCACTATGAGGAAAACCACTGCAAAAGATTGTCCTCAAGGTGGAGTTCTGTCACAACTATTATGGAACATAGAGGTGAATAGCCTCTTAAAAACTTCAATGAGGGAGAATTCTACCATAAGCGATGCACACAAGTAAACATTATCACCTTCGAAAAAAGGTGGTCAATAGGGCACCCCTTCTGAAAATGAAAACACACGACATGTTACCTTGCTGTGTTTTTAACAGACCTTATATATTATCAAACAATACAGGAGACCCGAAAGTTCTGAAATCGTTGGCATCACATCACTCAAGGAGCAAAAAAAATTCCTAATCGTGCTAGCGTGTGGTGAAATCCACAGCGGACGACAGGAATCAACCTAATAGTTATTATATTCATTGGGGGTTTTCTCACTAAATTATTATTAAAGTAACAAGGTTTTTCGGCTGTATTAATTATGTTAGGGTCAGTCAGAGCTTCTTACTTCAGTCTAGATTATAATTTTACTCCGAATGACAAATGGTAACCCAGGATTGAAACATTCTGAAATGAAACCAAGTGCTTTAATTTCCTTACGTATTGCGCCTGAAAACAAATAAATTAAGTTTATTTCATTTGTGTTTAGATTAGAAAATTTTGCTAAGCATCGATGTTTTTCTATTGTTGAAATTATTTTTTGCAAAAATGTTCCTAGTTATAAATAGTTGCACCCAATTTTTCGTTGAAGCGGTAATTATAAAAAGCCTTTTTATATTCAGACCAATATTTTATACAGTTGTCGTCCAGTTCATCGAAAGTATGGCTTCTTCTATATGACTTATACCATCGAAGTTTTAAGAAGCGAACATTAATAAATGCCACAGCAGCTGCAGAACTATTTGCTCGTGCAGGTCTCCAAGAGGTTGAAGAAGTACTATGGATAGAACGAGTACGTCTAGCGGCAGCTGTATCAAGACTTCGTATAAAACACAGTGCCCTGAGGTTGAGCCAATTATTACCACACCATCTTCGAGACGAAAAAGCATCTTGCCAATCCAACGCTCCAGTTACGTGCTGGGTTAATACAAAAAAAATGAAGTAAGAACGAAAATTTTTCCTTACTAAATCCATATCTTGTTATTTACTAAAATTAAGTAACTGACCATCCCATTTTAAAACCACAATTAACGATTAAAAATAAAAACTGACGCCGTATTTACTATTAGGCGCATGAGTTGACAATTTTTCCGCTAGGGGAACCTATCATCCACTTTAAATTGTTATTTTAAGACAAACACAAATTCTCTTATCTGCTTTTTCATTTATGATCGAAAATCATTAGTCAATACGGCGCTAGCGACATAACTAAAACACTGATTTTGCGTATTTTTCTAAGAATGTTATTCTGTTTTAGAAATATTGATGAAGTTTCGGCAACAATAGAAAAGATACTAAATATTAAGCTCGTTGAAGAAAATGGATTATTAGAGTCAAATTCGTTCAAGTGGGATGTACACTGCCCACAGTTTATTTTATTTCATCCATCCGTCAGAACAAAGCTTGCCCAAAGCTTATTAGTCCAGAAGCATAAATTGGTTGTACAGGTATATTAATTCCAATTGTATAAAATTAGTACTATTATCGTCACAAAATGACGCAATTAATTCCCCTTTTTACATAAATAAATTAACCCGTTTCACACTATGGAATTAAAGTTGCCTGTGTTTTACTTTGCCATAACAACAGTGCTATAGTTCGTGGGCGCTTAATACTTTTGTAAAATATGCGTTCTCAGCCCCTGAATAAGAAATGATAACCTCCCGCACTGTGACAAAGCGATTAAAAACAGGTGAACCAGTTTCATCATCGTGGTTTCTCGTCCAGCCCTATCGAATGCCGTTTTCCGTGTTACGCTATGTGGCGCCGTTTACGTCTTGACGCTAAATTTCAAATGCATTCCGACGCCGATTGGTCACACGAGATTTTGGCTACCCTACCATCGAGAACTTTTATAGGGATCAATGGCTCAATAAAAACATGATCTCCCCCAACTATTTCACTAAAATTGAAAATAAAGCTGACAAACCGGACGTTTTTGAGTTATAAGATATTTTTGTAGGTCTTTAGACGATCTATAAAAAAGTATTTAATTTTTTTTTTTTTTGATTGGGATATCGTCGTTTGTTTTTTATACTTTGAACGCCAAACGGAGCGTCCGAATTTTGTTTTAAAGCTTGGGTAGCGCACATTTAGAACTTTTATTGCCAAATAATTTTTTTTTCTGTGTTTTTGACTTTTTGAAAAAACGGAAAATTTAAGGTGAATCAGATTGGAATTGCTCGGATCGCTTCAAGCCATTTAACTTTTTTTAAATATTTATTACGGTTACCGTTTTTAAGATATTCATGTTTTTTTTTTCAACTTTGAAGACGTCGCGAAGCCAAGGAGTTTCGTAAAATTATTTTAGAGGGCATATTCTAGTAGAGAATATCGAATTCTTAAGGTAAAGCACGCAAAAAAAGAAATGTTAAAAAAAGCTTTTAAATTATATTGTCAATTGCTGCGTTTTCAATTGGTTCACCTGTCTACTCGTATATTCAGAGATTCAGATGCTCGCTATTAAACAATTTTCTCAGTTTTAAACGCATATTTTAGAAAAAAGTTAAGGCTTAACAGTATATTATAATTAAATTAAAACATTCCTGAGTTATAACAAAGGATTTTCCCACTCGGTGCTATAAATTTGCCAGCTAATTATTGGCCCAGAAGTAAGTCAAAAATATCTTTAAAATTTTTGTCTTCCGGCAGTGACTTATTCTTTCATGTATACTCTAAACAGAGAGATTTTACGACTACTTCCTCCTCGAAAGGCAATAAACAAACACCAAGGGTTCATGCCCCATAACAACTTTATTTATTCGAAACCTACAATAAACTTTAGGTCCCTTGTTTTCCTATCTCCTCCTCTGACCGTTTACCGTCTGAGAGGGTTTGATGACACCATTACAAGTCTAAGGAGTCAACAGTGGTTTTCCATGCCCTTCTATCCTGAGCCAGGTGGACTGTCTCGACCCACTCCCATGAGCTCCTTTGCTTGATCCATCCAGCGAGTCAGTGATCTGCCTCTTGGTCTTTTCCCTTCAATCTTGCTTTCGATTATTAGGTTCTCGATCTTTCCCGTTCTTCGGGATATATCGAGATATCGGGATAACGATAAAGTATTGTAGGTACGTTTGATTGATTATGCGCAGGAGGCGGTCTTTAACATTTACCTTTTCAGTACTGACACGTTGGTACGATGTTCTGTCCAGGGTATTCTAAAAACTTGTCGGTAGACCCACATCTCGAAGGCTTCGATGCGGCTTTTGACTGCCTGTCTTAAGGTCCACGTTTCGGCAGCATAAGTAGCAATAGGAAAGATCAGTATGCGAACGAGTCTTAATTTGGTATTTTTTATGATATTCGTGTCTTTCCATATTTTTACTAGTTTGGTGGTGGCTGATCGCGTCTTATTTTAGGTTCGCTGTCTTCGTCGTTAGCATTGAGCCGAAGTAGACACATTTTTTTATTACTTCGAAACCTGCTACTTCCTTGATATGCGGAGAGTTGTTGTCTGCTCTATTGACGATCATGACTTTATTCTTGTCTGTGTTAAGTTTAAGACCATATTCCGAGCAGATTCGAGCAAGCTTCTTCTTTCCATTTATTCGACGTTTGCAGCGATTGTGAGGGTGTCGTTGGCGTATCGCAGATTGCTGATTTTCTTTCCACCTACAGAGATACCATCATCCCATTCTTTGAGTACTTCTCTCATGATGTGTTCGCTGTATAAATTGAATAAAATAGGCGAGAGTATGCATTCTTGTCGAACGCTTGACTCGGTACTGAATTGGGTGCAGTATGTGTCGGCGACCCTTACTTCTGCGGTGTTTCCTAGGTATAAGTTGCGTATCAAATCCACCAGATGTCACAGTGTACCCATCTCGTATGTGCCAGAGGTAGCTCCAATTGACCTTATCGAAAGCCTTTGAATAGTCGACGAATCAGAGTAACATAGGTACATTATTTTCTCCGGCATTTTCGATGATTGTGTTGTGTTAAGTATTGGTTCCTTTGTTCCTTTACCCGGAACAAAATATGTCTGCTCTTCGGCTATCTGCGGCATCAGGAATGGTTTCAATCTGTCGTGTATTATGTTTAGCATGACCTTGCTAGCGTGCGATATTAGCGGCAGCGTTCTGTAGTTGTTGTATTCTGTTGGGGACCTTTCTTGAAGAGGGGTATAACAATGGATTCCCACCAGTTCTCTGACTATTGTCGGGTTTCATGTTGCAGAGTTTGTAAAGCGCAGTTACGCCCAGTTCACCCATTGACTTAATTAATTTACCAGTTATCCCATCCGAGCCGGCGGCTTTCTTGTTTTTTAAGGTATTTATTGCTTTTTCTATTTCTGATCGTATAATTATCGGTTCCAACTCTTTGTTAGGGCTTGGGTCAGGTCTTCCTGGTATGTCATTATTATAGAGTTCGAGGCAGTATTCTCTCCATACATTGGCAATTCCTTCAGAATCGTGTTTAATGGTGCCAAATTTGTCTTTGATGATCTGTCTGCTTAAAATCTCTAGTTAGATAGCGGACTTTATCGTAGAGTTCGCGGAACTTGAGGCGATTTGCATGTTATTCTAGTTCCTGACAGATGCTTGCGAGATGTTTATTTTTATCGTGGCAGCAGACTAGTTTAATATTTTTATTAAATTTGATAAGTCTATAGTTCCTGTCTTCTGTTTCGATCGCACTATGGATTTTCCTACTCTCTTCTATGAGTTGTAGTGTATGATTGGTTATCCAGTGGTTTTATTTTAGTCTTTGGCGTTGAACATTTACCAGCTGCGTTTGTTATCCAGGATTTTATGTTGATCCATGCATGGTTTACGTTTATATCATCTATCCTAGGCGTTTGTGCTTCATTAAGGTGTGTACCATATTCAGAAGTATCTCCAACTGATAGCGATTTCTTAGCTGGCGTATTACGACAGTTTTGAGCTTTATTTAGAAACTACCCCATAGCAGTTGGTGATTAAAGCCGCATAAGGCTCTTGCTTTCACATTTTTAAAAGATGTCGCCCATCTGCTTCTGACGAGATTATAATCTATTTGATTTTTTATGTCATTTCCTGGGCTGATCTATGTAGAGAGTCTTCGATGGTGGTGTTTAAAGATAGTATTTGCGATTACCACGTCGTTATCGATTGCAAATTGTAATAATTGCTCACCACGGGAATTTCTGCTTCCAAGTTCATACTTTCCGACGTTTCGGACACTACCATTTATCGTGTTGCCAATCTTTGCGTTATAATCACCCATGATGATGGTAATCTTTTAAAGGTAAAGCAGATATTTTGTTTTCCCGGGTGAAGCAGCCCCCGGACGTTTCATGTAGCGAGATCTATAGTTTCCCTTAACTATAATTCTGTTGTGTTGTGCTATTTTCTTTTAGTCGCAAATTTAGCAGGTCGCGCCTGATTGCTCACGTCTGCGTGCCCGTTAGTCAATTTCACACTGGTTGGCCCGGATTCGACCGAGCGCCGGGTGCTAGCCGGAGAGTACGGCAAACCATCGTTGTCTCCTAAATCTGCCATAATGGTGGGCTCTTGGGAAGGTAATCAGATGGTTTCCCCGCGCGTTGGCCTTAGCGTAAGCTTTACCTCCTCCGCCTTTAGAAGAATAATATGCCATATTTCCTAAATTCCTGGTGCTACGGTTATTCCGCCGTGATTTGGTCACCAGAGCATCGTTCGTTATCTAGCAGTGAGCAACACGTGCAGGAGAGGTTGACATTTGTGTCGGTCTTTAAATCAAGTGCCGTCGCCTCTTACCCACCTATCGTGTAATTGCAGATAAAACGCACAACACGAAATTAAGCGGGGAAATCGTCTACACTCGATAACGCATAAGGCATTACAAGGAGAAGATAGCCTTGCCGGCAGTTGCTCCTTATGATTTATGTTTTCCCGACAAGACCCTTTGTAGACTTGTCGGTTTTGTCACAGCCTTGATCTTAATTCACTCCTTGAACATTTCAAGTTTCTATTTTTGAAGTAAAAACTTCTTTGGCCGCGTTGGGCACTTTTTGGTAGGGAAAAATCTTATGGGTTCGCGTTACTGATATGCTCATGACTGGCGCACGCGCAGCGGCCGTGTGCTATGCGCGTTAGACGCTTTTTGGATGGGTGAAATCTCGTGCGTTCGCGTCACCGATATGCTTATAGCACTATATCTGTAGGTATATAGCTGACGTATTGTGCAACATTAGTAGAAACATTATGAAATTTCAAAATTTAATACTAAAAGGTTTAAGTTTTCACTTCTATCGGCATTCCCTATAACGGTCAATTTTTTTTTCTTCAGCTTATGTCATTTTCGATGTATAATTTGGTAACTTGAATTTGGTAGCCAGTTCAAACGCCTAATCTGAGGACCAATGGATCTCACTTAGTCTGGCCTTCATCCGTGACATATCCAGGAATGGTGGCCCTACCATTAGCTAAGCACCGGTGGTATAACCCCCAGACCATTTTGACGACAGGCTTTTTCAATACGATTTGAAATAAACGTTCCAAAATAAATATTACAAAAACAGCTAAGCAGCGCATATATTTGCTTAAAGTGAACTTTCCTTTCGTTAATTCAACACTAACATCGACATGTATTTTTACTATATTTTTTATGAAAGAAGTTTTTGGTTTGGTTTTGGGTCAGGACTAGATTGATAAATTTATGACACTACGTTTATAGATACCCTGTATACAGCAATATGAGATAGTAATACTATATTTTAAAATTTCAGGATAAATCTTTTTGCTTGGGACCTGCGACGTTTGGAAAAATCATATCGGATCTTCAGTTGGCGGGAACTGTAATACAGTCGCATGTTAACTCGCCTAAAACGACTGCTTATTTGGCCTCTATTTTGGCACAAAATGAAAATATTAAAAAATTACTCGCGTTTAGTGCTGGCAACAGGTAAATAAAATAGTTCGCCAATGAAAGAAGTTTATTTGAAGAAATATATTGGGTTATAAACTACTTTCATGTTCTGATTATCTACGCATTAAACTAATTTATGATATTTAATTTAGAAAAAAAGAATATGAAAACTACTTTAACGATTTGGGTCTTAAAAACATACTGATATTTTCGGAAAGATTGATTGATGTCCCACCGGATTCCAATTCCCTAGATGAAGTAATTGCAGTTTTTGCTACACCTCCAAACAGTTATTCGGCTGTTGCAGATCCTATTGACCTGGTAAAATTCTTTAAAATTATTAGCTCTATATAAGCCCAATATGACCTTATAGGTCTGCAGCAGAGGAGGAGATCTTTCTATGTTAGAAGTTCTCACGGAAACAGAGGATACTATAGAAGGCAAGAAACGCGTTGCCGGAATTTTAGACGAACAAAAAAGAACTCTTAAGTTTGCCATGTCACGTCCACAAGTATTGTCGAATATAATTATTAAATTTAGACTAAGTGTTGTTTTCTCTTAGATTCAATTTGTTTTGTATGAAACGCATTCTGAAATTGACGCGGAAAATGAACAAATGGTTCAGAAGACGGTCAATGAAATAAACAAATGCGCAAAATTACACCACGCTGCCATCCAAGGAAAACTAAGAAATATACAGGGATTGGAAGAATTAATGGTAAATAGATATAAACCAGCGATTATTACGTAATAATTTAACTAATTTTTATTTGATTTTATTGGTAGGAAAAGGAAATTAACAATAACGCCTTGAAAGAACAGCAAGATATCCAAGAAGACCCAATGATTGCGCCAGAAGAAGCCGATAGGAAATCAAAAATTCTAAAAGAGATCGTGGTAACAATTTATAAACTATATTTATGTTATTTATAAACTGTCGTATGGAAAGTTGGTTATTGTATTGTAGGGATATTATCCCTAATCGGATTCCACCGTGTTGGTTGTGGTGTATGTGTGTGAGCGTTAGGGTTTGTCACTAATCTAGACGAGAGTCGCCCGCCATTCTGAAGTCTTATTATATTTTCCCAATGACAAACTACAACCTAGTGTCCCTGGGTCGAACCCAGGAATGTGTGAACAAAACATAGTTGATTTATTAATTCTTAAAATACTTTTTGATATCCTTAAAATTTTTAATCTTTTAACTTTATACGCTGTCTCAAAATTTTAATTATCGTAACTCTATCCTCTGTTTCAAAATTTAAAGGAGGCCAACAAAAGAGGTGGTGACTTTTTTATAATATTATCTCAACATGGTTTCGCGAAATTTTGGAATTGGCGAAAAAAATTAGTAGTTAGACATATAAATTTTTTTATTTATCCAATAAATAATACTCTCATTTAAGTTGAACTTAAATGACCGCCACAATGACGTATAAGTCGACCCTAAAATTCGTCTTATACACAGTAGATACAAAAGTATCTGAAATATACATTACAAAATTTTACTTCTTCTTATAGAATAGTCTTCTTTTTCGCCCTACTACCCTCGTGGGGGTTTAGTGTTACCATTGTGAGACGTTTTCTATTTGTTGTTTCCATTCATCTCTACCTTGAGTGTTCAGTTGTCTCTTTAAACATACCTAACCATCACATTAGTGATATTTTTCTTGGTCTTTTCTCTTATGTTTTGCCCTCAAAAATTATTTTTTTCATTCCGCTTGTTCGTCTGGCAATAATTTAGGTAATTTAGATATTTTTGTTAAGTTGTCTTAGAAATCTTTGTTTTATATTTAATTCTTTATGTGTTGGTTGTATGTTTCGTTCATTCTAAGGACTATAGTTTGAAATTTTCTATTCTTCTTTGGTCTTCTTTTTTATTGTCGATAGTTCTGCAGCATAACTAGCTATTGAGAATGTAGGGGCATTGACCAATCTTTTTATGTTGCCCTTGTTATTGTCTGATCTTTCCATATTTTTATCCAAGTTTTGACGTTGCTGGCCTTGCCATCACTAGAATTCTTTTATTGTCTTCACTGCAATCTCTGTTGTTATCAATTAGTGAGCCTAGATATATAAATTTGTTTACTACTACCACCGAGAATTGCTACCTTTCTTAGGTTGACATGTTGTTGTTTTTGACTTAATTATTTTTAGACCGTATTCTTTGCAGTGGGTTTCAAGTTTGGTCAATATGGTTATGAGCTCTTTTTCATTCGCTGGAAAGACAAGAGTGTCATCGACATGTCTGATATTATTAATTTTTCCTTTTTTCCTTCCCCCTATGGAAACTCCTTCGTTCCACTTGTCGTGACAGGTGACAGTATGTGTCCCTGTTGTACACCAGCGCCGATCTCAAATGTTTTGGAGAGTTTTGCCTGTTCTTACTTTGGATTCACTGTTTCCATACAGATTCTTTATCGGTGTTCCAATTGTGCCAATTTCTAACAGTATGTTTTATAGTTGTGCTGTGTTGTGGAATTAAAGGCAGTGAATTATACTAATCCAAAAAGCGCGGGAACAGTTTGATACTCATCTGGGATTTACGGTGGTAGAAACGTCGTTATTCAATTATTTATGATATGAAGGCAAAATTAGCTTACATGTGGGATTAAAACAACATGTTTTTACTTTATGTATTAGAATAAAGATACTCTCACCCTGTTCTATTGGCCATTGTCCGGTATATCATATTTTGGGATACAGAGTATGAATAAATTATGTCCCGGTGTCCCCAATGGCTTTTATTGCCACTATTTGTACCAGGAGATTTCCCATTTTTAAGGATATTTACGGCCTTATTCTACTTCTGATTTTAGTATGTTTGGTTAGTTTTGATATAGTGTAGTGCTGTCATTAAGAGTTGTGACGTCACCTTGCTGGTATAAAGGTATTCAATGTTATCTTTTGCTATAGAAGCTTTGTCCGCAACGGTATTTCCATTCATGTCTTGAATGATTTGTGTTCGTAGTGGACAAGTCATAAGACCCATTTTTTGGGCACACATAGATTGTCTATATAATAATTTTCATCGCCTTTGTATAATTTTTATATAACGTCGTTGATATGTTTCAAGTCTCCTTTTTGTTTTCTCTTTATGGCCAAGACAGCTACCAGTAGTTTATGAACTGATCCACATAAGGCTTCAAGCTTCATTTGCCATTTTTTTAAGGTTTTGCATCTGCTTTGAATTAGATTGTAGTCGATTTGATTCCTATAATTTCTGCCGGGCTTATCCACGAAGACATTCGGCGCGGATGGTTATAATGTTAAGTCGTTGCTTATCGCGATATTTACCAAAGGTTCTTCTCTCTTATTTCTGGCGTCTAGTCTGCCCAATACGAGAATGTCTTATTTCGATATTTGTCCAATTATTATAGTTTTTAAAATGTCATAGACTTCGTTGTCTTCATCCTCTGTCGATGGCATATACACTATAATAATGTGGCACTTTGTTGGCTTGGTTTCAAGAGTCAACTTAAATATCCTATCGTTGATTGCTTCATAGGACGTGACAAAGTTACACAATTTCCTATTGATAATAACAGCAATCCGATTTCCAAGTATCATGCTAACATATATATTATATTGCCGATAGTTTCGTAAATTGTTCTCTCTATTTCACGCTCCACTATGTAAAGTCTTCCAGTCCACTTGATATAATATTTTTATAAAAAGTATAAGTTGCGTGTATGTTTAAAAACATCGTGGTTGTTAACTAATTCACAATTAATAAAAAAACTCAACCGAATTAATAAAGTTTTTCTGGAACATACCTTATGTTAATACGTTTTGATTTTTTTATAAATATTTGGGTTTAAATATTTTTTTTTGTTAGGTTCCAGATTGTGATCTCTTCGATGTACCAAATTTGCCAGATCTTTGCCCTAGCATAGAATCTTGCTCGAAGAAACCCGACACTGGCTGTTATTTAGCTCTACTTCAACGAAAGGTAAAAAAATTTGCGGCATAATTTATTATTAAAAAATTGCAGACAATTCACTTTAAAACTTTTAGTGATAAGATTTTACTTATTCCAGTATTTTTTATTAATATATGATACGTGTGTAGTATACTATTAGTACTACCAGCCTCAATTGGACAGGATTCTGTTGAAATTGAATTTTTTTTATAATCCACCAGAAAGCTCCACTTTGTCGTTACGTGTACGGTTTAAAGTAGCTATAGGCTTCTAATAATCATGCAACTCACCAATGAAAATCTAATTTATTTGCTAGATGAACGACATCGGCCATATGGATACATAAGCCTTTAAAGTCATATCATATAATATACTTTCGCGCTTTCATTTAAACACAGAAATTGTAATAATACCCAAAATTGTAAAATTTCAAATATATTCTTATAAAATAACATTTAAAATATAAGTTATAATCTCTAAGATGATTATTTTTGTTCTAGCAAGTAACTAGAATGGATAACAAATATATGATTCAGATGGCTGAAGCAAGAGGACTTTTTGGATCTGAAGTAACAGCAAAGAAAAGCGCCAAAAACCCTACGAAGAAAAAAGTGGATCGAATTGCTTCACCTCCTATTAAAATGCGAAAGAGAAATAAAGAAATAGAGGTAAGTACAAGTTTACTTGTGTTATTAATATTCTAAATTATTTATATTTCGTTTATTTAGATTGATCGGATAGCAGCACCAACTGTTTCTTCTGTGGGTCATTCAAAGGTGATAACAACGGGAATGACCAAAGAATGTCCAAAACATCGGGGAGAAAAGGCTCAAACACAAAAGGTGCCTCAATCACGACGCTGGTGGGCTGAAACAACACGACACATAACAAACCTACGCAGCAGTCTCTCCAAACAAAATGTTATTCCGGCAATTGATAAATCGACTGACATTAAAAGTACCAAGGCTACCGTTAAACGATTCGTTCATACTCTTGTGCGTGAAACGCAAAAAGTAGACGAAATCGTAGCGAGGAGCTCTAAAAAATCAAATACTATTCCCATATATCCAAAACTTCGTCTTACTAGAATTAGTAATAAGTTTGATAACAAAGTGCCCGTGCCTATACACGTCACGATGGTAACATTTCCGGCTACCAACTTTCCACTTACTTTTGAAAATTGGTAAATTGTGACAAATATAAACCTATAAAAATGTGCCAACATACTTAATGATGTATACTTTTTTATATTATTAATATTTTCAAATATAATGCTTGTTGACCAATAACTTTTGACCTTATAA
>JARJDX010040174.1:0-12763 GCA_030264735.1 Gymnusa sp. GC000175
AATGTTTGTGGACGATATGAATCCCAGATATAACTCTTGTCTTTACAGCTAACTACAAAAATATGTATAAATTATAATAAAGCTTTATTATAAATTTTCGAGACGAAGTAGAAGTAGTTACAAATCGAATAAATAAATCAATACTCATCAAATAATAATGAATTGGGTTATGTATATAATTTTAACTATCTTTGATCGACAATTTAATGAAAAGCCCACATCAGCTTTTCGACACTAGATATATACACATTTTACTGGATGTACATATTTGATGTTTACAATCTAAACAGAAATTTTTATTTCGTAATTTCATGATAGATACTTTTCACCATGCGGGGCCAATTAAACCAATAAATAAATATTTATACAAATGACCATTATTTACAATTGGTGCGTAAAAAAACATTAATTTGTCACTATTATAAAATACTTCAAATTAAAAAAATATACATAGAAAATTAAAAAAAAAACTAAAACTCTGTTTAACTGTTCAAGTAATTATTATTTACGACCTCGTTTTTTTCTATAATAAATTTATAACATTTTGTAACTATAAATAAAATAAAAAATAGATTTTAAAATAATACTTTGATAATTGTGTGACGAAGAGACATATCATCAAGTTATTTTCTTTTACCACAAGCACTCTAGAGATAGGTGTTATGTGGAGAAGAGGAAGAACAAAATTCTAAGCGAGTTATCTTGCTTTGATTTCATTAAAATAATAATATTAAAAAAATAAGTAATAAAAAATGTATGTGTGGTAGAAAAAAATCTACAAAAACAATTTATCGTTTCTATTAAAACAAGTTATAAAAATATCGAACAGTTATGTACTGTAAATGAAAACAAAGTTTTACGGCTCCGGTTAATTTGTTCGGCAGTGGTGTATATCTGAACGGGCGCCACTTAGGTTTGCTAGTTGAAACCAGGCACAAATAAAAACTTGTTTGTGTATCAACTTAATTATTCACCTGTCATAAATGCTTGATTTCATGTCAACGTTTGCTTCTCCAAATTCTGAAAAATTTGTAAAACTTCGACATGCAAGCGGTGTCAGGGGTGATAGGGGTGACATAGTAACGGCAATGCGGAGACACAATCGCACTTCATGGTCTGCGTGAGCAAAATGAAAGCGGAGACCGACTGTTTATATTTGCTGGGGCACACCAACTGGTAATTACTAAGACATTTCTCAAAGTACCTAAGAAAGATCTATACTCCTCATCACATGATAAACTCGGACATATTGTCAGAAACCAAAGAGACTACAATAAGACTAACAAACGATTTAAAATTGCAATATTATCCATAAAATTATACCCGGGAACCGAGATTAGGTCGGACCACAATCCTCGTAATGGCACGGTATAACATAAATTAAAAAAATCTTAAAAGGACCGTCACATATGACATAAAACAAATGCAGAATGAACATATAAAACAAGAAATGGAACAATATATCGAAATCAGAATAAGCCAAATATTTAACAAAGTGGAAGTCACTGACCCAGAATAAGATCTTAAAAAATTACAACAACTAAATCAAGAAGTTTGCGATAACTGTTTATATCCAAATAGGCATAAGAAGAAATCATAGATGAAAGAGGAAACATAAGACATAATGGGAGAAGAAAAGAAGTGAAAAATGTATACTTCAACGTTATGAAGCAAAATTTATGGTTATAAAAAAAGACCAAATTTCTCCTAAACAACTTTTGGTAAACCAACGCCCAATAGAAAGAGTGACCAATTATACCTACGTGGGTACATAAAAACGATTGTGGAACCACGAAAAAGAAATAAAACACGCATTGAGTATGTCAGAGCATTATTCAGTAAAATTTTAAATCTTTTTAAATGTCGTAACTTACCATTACCAACCAAAATACGCCAATTACGTTTCCATATATTTCGGTCCTCCTTTATGGGAAGGAATATTAGAAATAAATCGTCGATGGAATAATTTAAAGCATTTTAGATGTGGTGTTTCAAAAACTAAATAAAGAATGTAAAATAGCTTACAGAGTAAAATAACGCAAACTTATCCTTTGGGTCACATCTTAATAAATACACGTAAACCGTGCGGTTTATTGCAACTCATACTGCAGAGAAAGGTTTAGTAGATAAAACCTATTTTAAGCAATGCAATGAACGCACGATACCAAGTCGATTTAATTGCAATATCGAGTTGGTATCTTTTTATCAAAACCACATACCTGCGAGCGCTAAGAACAAAAGAGCGTATGTATTTATAGATATTTTTACAATCTTCGGTGCACAAATCTACAAAGTGACACTAGTAGAGAATAAGCCAATGATATTGTCAAAGATCTTTGTAACATGTTGTCCGCATTAAAAATAGTACATGGAAAACCTAGGCATTCTGAAAATCAAGGTTCAGTGAAGCGACCAAATCAGGGCCTCGAAAATATCTTAGTTTGAGGCTCGAAGAAAACAACACAAAAAATGGTCAGAAGGATAAGAAGAAACCCGCACACAAAAATTGTCAGAAGTTTTGTTCAATTAATAAACAGTGCTTATCACAATGATAAAGACTGCAGTCCATTTAAGTCCATGTTCGGGACAAAGATAAAATTTGGCCTGAAAAGGTAATGTTTATACTTATATTTATTTCTATGTCCATATTTAAAATTGTGAAACCAGTTCTACAAAGTGCAGTTAGTTAACTAAATGAATATATTGACATGTGACATTGTTATGACATTATTATTAACAATGTCATGTCAATTTATTCGTATTATTAACTAACTACGCTTTATAGATCCAAAAATTATATTATAATGTAGTTTTATGTTATTTTGTATTATATTATATAAAATCCAACTAAGTACATCACTGCTGATGTTATTGTATGTGGAAGCTTCTTATGGCCCATTTCAATTTTTTATGCTGCCTCTGCAGTTTTTTCTTCTTCGGGTTATGTGTAGTAATGAGTGATATTTTGTGTAACTAATGAGACAAGTTTCTTGAATTGGTCAAATATTATGTCGCTTTAGTAACTGCGACCACAAAATCTTTTTCCATTAATATTTAATTTAAAATTAGTACGTAAAATCTTTTATTGCTAAACCTAAACGATAAAGTTTTTTTTTGATTACTCTATAATTAATTTTACAAAAAAATGTTCATTACCCCTATCATTTTCTCTTCATTATTTTAAATATATTTCCTAATTTCATACTAGAACCATAACCGCATAACCCAATGTAAAGGTTTAACTTTAATTAATTATTTTTATATGTTACTAAGATTTTAAATGAAAAACGTGACCCAACTTTAAGGAAGCATTTTGCACTTAACAAAATTCAATTAAGAAAGGGGTTGTATAAAAATAGTTTAATAAGTTTTTTAGTTAGCTATAAAAATACAAAATAAACCTAAAAAGCAAATAAATATACCTTTAATAATTTATTGCATTTGCATAGTCTTCTTCTTCACATGCATATTTATTAATTCATGTTTGCGACTGCATTTTACATTTCCTGTCGGCTTTTTAAACATGTTTTTTTGCAGGACGTAATCTTATATATTGTAAAAATAACCTTCTTTCTCTTTTATCTATAATAATAAGCTGCAGAAGTTGGTACTTTCGGTAAATTTAGATAGTTGTTATGTGGTATTCAAAATTATACATGAAAATAAAAATTTTTTGGACTAAAAATATTTTAATGAAACCACATGGTATTTATTGACGATTGTAAATATAAAAAATGGTGGTGTGGTTACTACTTGACTTTCATTAACGAATTTGTAATATCTGCTATTTTTAACAAAAACAGTTTATTTCATTTATTATCAGCTGTTTAGGTTATCAGTATGTCACTGCAATATTATTTTGTTGAAATGTATGTTGGTAATAACTCCAGTATAGACATCCGTCACCTTTAAATGATAAATTATATATAATTTATTAGCTAATTATAATAACAGTATACTTTCGTGTAACTTCAAGGGAATAAATTCAATAAATTGTTTCTTAGGAGCGAACAAGGATAAGTTCTTAAAATGTTAAATTTTCAAAAAATTATCAGAACACTCTTGTTTTTTAAGTTTTTTTCCATAAACTTGATAGTTTTTGAAATATTTGCAAAAAAACGAAAAACCTAACCAACAAACCATTTTCGGTTGGTGTATTTTAGACAAAAGTCACTGGGACCTCACAATTTTTATTAAAAGCTTAAATATGAATTTACAGGTCGATCACCATGACCGTCTGGGCTGTAGAGAGAACACAGACAGACAGACAGACACCACTTCGAAAACAACTTTTTCTGAATGAGGAAAGTCAAAAACGAATATCTCCGAAAAAATCTACATTTCGAAAATTTTCGCGATTGCCATACTTCCTTTAACTTCGTAAATGAATTTAAAAAGGATATATTTTTATTCCGTAGATTTTTACGGGTAAGATTTATTAATTTGATAAAATAAATATACATAGTTGACATCAGCGATCAGCCCATTGGCAGGTTCTTATCATTTATTACTCGCTTAAGTCGTTTTGTATGGGCAAAAATGAGAAGATCAATGGCCTACTTGGGTGGTCGTTGGGTCGCTGTTGGCATCTTATGCTGAGGGAGGCAATTTCATTTGAACATCACGATGAATACTGGAGTTTGTCACAAAATATAAAAGGAATTCTTTGGTTAAGACAAGTTTTTTAAAAAGTTTCGAAATAATCGTTATGGCGATACGATAAAGCTTTGGACAGGACAAGTCTTTTCCTAATTAAGATAATTTAAACTACCATCAATTTAGAAAATGTCCAAGATTCAGTTTGTCGTTTTATATAATTGTGAGCAATAAGTCTAAATACTAAACTTCTGCAATTTTAAATGGTGTTGTAGAAAAGGATTTAGAAGTTGATGGACCCTAACTTCTTCTTCTCGTGAGATTTCTCTAGGAAAGTATTGAAACATTTTTTCGAGGTGCTTAGCAAATGTTTGTGCTTTTTCATCATCATTTTCAGTCTACTTTTCATTATTTGTGCTGATAGGAGGGTCAGATCACATCTGTAATTTTATTCCTATCTGATGTTCAGTACACGAGGCGGTCTAAGGAGAATTATTGGCCTTGATACGATCCTGATTTTATCTTAAAAAAAATTAATAAACCTGTTAGCGACTTTCTCTATCAAACCAAACAATTATTTTTTCACACTTTGATTGGACATATACCATTTTTTAAGGTTAAATGCTGCAGACTGTATATGTGTGAATATTTTTATGTTGAATTAAATTAGAATTACAAAATTTTAGTTGACATTACTGGTAGGTATTTAATAATATCTTTCCAATTATAAGTTGATTAGAATGTCAATATGTTTCTACAACTTTATTTTAATAAAATACATATATGATGTAAATAATTTCATTTTAAAATTTAGAAAAACGATAGATATATGTAAAGTGGGATGGCAACGAGAACGCGCCAACCCAAACGACAACCTTTCCTGCTGTATAACTAATAGGACTTTGTCGACCAAATGTCTTCCGAAAAAAACAAAAAAATCTATTTTCTGCCAATAGCTTTGGGTCGATAAGCAAGGGTATTCTTGTGTTCCTGGGGCCAGAAATAGGCGGAAGAATTAGAAATAATCAACGTCATAAAGCTGTGGAATGCAACGGGAAACCACTGTAGTAAAGATTCATATAGATCCTTAGCCCAATCACAAGCAAAGCTACCCATGGAAAATTTCAAAATATATTTATTATCCGGAGTACAAAGTCTCTCAATCGGATCCCTCGGGGAGACAATTTTGAACGATAGGAAATCATTAAAATTGCGCTCAGATGAACTAAAAATTAAAACATGGAACGTCCGAAGCATGCTATAAGCCGAAAAAATAGCGAACATACTCCAAAAAATGACAGCACGTAACATTGATATACTTACATGCACTGAAAAACAATGACCCGAGAAGGACAATGCCACACCGGCGACTGCACTGCAGAAGAAGAGTTAACACAAAACTGAAAAATTTAAAACTAAAAATATTCTTCACATCACACATCCTTAGCAGCACATACCAACATACCAACATACTTCATACCAACAAACCAACAAAAGAAAGCCTGGAGGAAAAAATAGAGAAATTATGTGAAGATCTAAAGACATTACAAAATATTTAAAACAACATAGACACAATCCTACTATGTATGGCAAACAAAATGATAGAGGGAAACCACTTATACGATTCAGCATAAAACAACCACTTCGCTGTTATTAATACCTTTTTAAAACTACTGGCAAGAAAGCTACACATAAACAGCCCTAAACAACAGCCAGACACATATAAATAGAAACCAAATAGACTACATGATAAGCAGAAAAAAGTGAAGGAATGCAGTAATAAACATAAAAACTTATCTTGGAGCAGATAGATAAATATAAAATTTAAAGAACGGGAGAAATCCCACAAGACTGGGTAATATCAAATTATAATCCCATCCCAAAAAAGAGAAAGCAAACAAATGCAATAGACATAAATTAATAAACTTAATGAGCCATAGCCCGAAAATCTTACTAAAAATTATACACGTCAAATAGACTCAGCTTGGATTTAAAAACGGGCTCGGAACCATGTGCTCATCCATAGAGCCTGTGATGTAAATACCAACGTATTTGTATGCTTTATAGACTTCTCAAAAGCCTTCCAAAACGTTAAATAGGACAAGCCTATGCTTATGGCAATCCTAGAAAAGAACGGGATGGTAGAACCAGAAATATAAATTACAGTAAACCTATTCTCGCACCTCAACGCAAAGCTGTCACCGTGTTTTTCTAACATATACTTTAAAGAGATCTCCAAGAAAATATTAGACGGAATAGAAGTTAGAATAGTAATAAACGTGGTAAATATCAACAATATCTGCTATGCTGATGAGTGATGACTACACTCTAATCACAGGTAGCAAAGAGGGATTGCCATCGATCGGATGGTCATGATAAGCAAAACCTATAGAATATAGCTAAACATAAAGAAAAAAATTCCTGATTATTAGAAACGTAAAATCAATGCTTCCTTCCATATAGAAGGAAGAGCTTTGCAATTAGCTTACAAGGAGCCTGGGAGGCTACCCACACAAAAATTGGAATTAGTCAAGAAAAGTGAAAGTTAGAATAGAAAAAGCAATAAATGCATTTAATAAACCAAGAAAAGTGTCCTTAGACATCAAAACAAGAACACAAAATCTTTGATACTACGTGTTCATGGTTTTGTACTGCGAAGCAGAAGCATGGACATTATCAAACACCACTATAAAAAGACTGAAAGCCTTCGAACAATGGTGTTATATACGCATGTTTAGAATACCATAGACTTACCACGTAACAAACAAAACGATTCTTAGAAGAATTAACAGAAAAGGCGTTAAAAACAAAATTAAAAAGAGGAAAACGGCACACTTTGGCCATATAATGATAGGGAAAAATATGAAATATAAAAACTTATTCTCCAAGGTAAAATAGAAGCAAAAAAAAAGATCTGAAAGAAGACGCATATCTGGTTAAAAAACTATACAGGACTAATACCAACGAGATACTTTCAGGTCAACCGTGGATTGAATCAAATGGGCTAATGTGGTTTACAACATCTTAAAAAGATTAGGCACCCAAAGTAGAACAATAATAGACACAAAATTTGTTGCAAATTTTATTCTAAACACTTTTTTCCAGACGGTCTCTCTACACAACTAGTTTTACTCGACAAATGGCTTGAAAATGTTTAAAATCAAACATTCTGAAGCCACCAAATGTGACAAATGTGCCAACAATTACACTTTGTGGATAAAGAGATGAATACCTTACGTCAAGTGCATAAGCCGCAAATCGACACATCGTCTGCACAAGCTGTAAGAGATATTACATTTCTGGAGATAAGTGTTATAAGTTGCCATTGTTTTAATATTTGAAAGGTGCTCACATCGCCCGTAATACAAACCGCAGTAAGTTAACAAAAACGATTTGAAAAGAAGTCTAAATTTAAAATACAAATTATCAAAATGTTTAAAAAATATACTTTTAAATTGATTTTTAATTATAAATTAGTATTCCACACCCATCCCCTGATCCATTATATTTTTTAATCAACTTTTGGTTTTGATTAAATTTTTTAAACTCGGACCCTAAGTCACTTTTAATATTCGTACATTAAAAAAATAAATTAAACTTGGAAACCCCATAAAAATTTAATTTAAATATTTCTTAAATTTTGTAGTAATTAAAAAATGTCATGTAAGATAATTTTTTGAAATTTTTATTTTAAACAATCTTAAAATTAAAACCAAATTAACAGCTAACAAAATTTATTTAAATGAAAATAAAATTTTTAATCAATTAGAAGTAGGTATATAATTGTCATTTATCATCATGATAAATAAAATAATACAAAATAAAATCCACCAGCAAGTATAATCGAAAAGCTGGAAAGGTTCATAAGATGAATAGAAATATTAAGACACGACAAAGAGATAGTAGTAGATGGCAAGTGGAAGGAAGCAACAACTATACTGCTACACAAAAAAGAGACAGGCATGATATTGCAAAGTATTGACCAATTACATTTCTACTTAAAATATACAAATTGTTTACCAAAATAAACGACAAAAGGATTACAAATGAGAACAAAAACTACTAACAAAGCTATTTAATAAGCAGGCTTTAGGGCATGATCTAGCACAGGGATTCTTAAGAGGGAGGCGCGGACCCCTGGGAGGCCGCGGACGCGAAAATATTAGAATTTTTCAAGTTTTTATAACTTTACAAATAAAAAAAATTGTTACTAGTTTTATTGGTAAATTTTAAGTTTTTTTGTACAAGTAATTACGAGTTACCTAATGGTGGGGGTGAGGGTACTGGCCGCGAAAATATTTTGGGATTTTAAGGGGGCCGCGACTAATAAAAGGTTAAGAACCACTGATCTAGCACATGTGACTATATACTACTGTAACAGTAAGAACAGTCAAGAATAGTAGGTATATACAATATAACTCTACTTCATAATATTCACAAGAACGCACCAATAAAAATAAAGTTAGCGAGGAAATTAAATTCATACAATACTAAAAAGTTGTAAGGCAAGGTGACAACATCCCACTAAAACTCTTCAATAAAACAATGGAAGACCCCTTTAAAAAAGTAAACTGGAAAAATAAATCCTGAACCACCTTAGATTTGTAGACCAAATTGTAATAAGAAAGCAAAAAAAAACTACAAGAAATGCTCGAGATAATAGAATAAGCATCCATAACGTTACGCCCAAAAGACCTAGGTCATGATAAACCAACCGGAGGCGATGGAAATATCTGTTAGCATACCCTCCTGGAACAAGTAGACTCATCCATCTAGCTTAAGAAATTAAACCAAACAAGGAGAGCAAAGCGGACGAAATTATTCGAAGAATAAGGATAAAATGAGTAGCAATCACCAGACCTATCACATACTGTAAAACCTAGAACTAAAGAGTTTCACCAATGCGTTATCCCAATCTAAACATGTTGTGTACAAACCTGTGTACTTACCAAAAAAATGCTAAACAAATAACAGCTCAAAGGGCTACAGATAGCCAAATTCTGCACATCACACTTAAAGACCACAGTCGAACAACCTGAATAAGGGTCAAAACAAATATAAAAGATATCTTCAAAGCAGTTCTTCGATTAAAATGGAATTTTGCCGGACACCACGCACGTTCAAAGACATTCGGAAGAATAACATCATACAGCAGTGGCGACCATGGTTTGAGAATAGACTTCGAGAAAGACGTCACACTAGATAGGGAGATGATGTAAAAAGATACGCCGGAGTCGGCCTGACAATAACAGTCCCAGACATACAAAAATGGAGTGATATGGGTAAGGCCTACATCCAATATAGGGTTGACATGGGCTTATAGATATATAGATAGATTGAATAATAGATATAGTTGGAGTTATAAGAAGTTTAACCCTAACTCTCTATTAACTTTCTATAAAGGTTCTGGTTCAGTTTAAATTTGTGTAAAGATAATACTATTGGATCCTAATACCCATCATCTTCTTCTTCTTTTATATTACCTTTAATACAATAAATAACCTTAGTGAATTGTAACTTAAATCATTTACTCTATTTGATAGTTATCAAAGGTGATCGTCTCTCGTATTTTTTGTGATAACTTTACATTTGTTAGTGAAGCCCTCTAATATGAATCGCTATACGAACACCGAGATAACTGACATGCATTTTATGTCTGGACTTGCTAATGGAAATTCGTGAGCGGCTAAGCGTTTGTACGGTAAATATTTTACCAATCGTCATGTTCCTGATAGAACTTCTTTATGAAACAGGCACATTTAAATGTAATGGAGGACTAGGTAGGCCAAATACAGTAATAGCAGTAGAATTAGAATAAAATGTGTTAAACAGGGTAGATGAATATCCAAGTTCTTCTACCAGAAAAATGGCAAATACTATTGCATTTTGTCAATGGCTTCTGCAAAACATTGATTTAAATCCCGCAAGTACGAACGCCGATTCTTTTTACCAATAGAGCAAATTTCTCAAGAAATGCAACTATAAACTTTCATCATATTCAAGTGAGGGCTGATACAAAAACCGCATGCGGCACTTGAAAATCGTTTCCAACATCAATTTACTTACCAGCTAGGTATATCGAAATTTTTTGGCAGAATTTTTAGTCAATGTAAATATAACAAGAAGGATTGTAATGTGGTTTATGTACGATGGTGCACCAGCACATTTTGGTTTGCTTGCTCATGATTTTTTGAACGCAACATATAAAGGTTTTCACTGAGTCAAGCGCCTTTTTATAGTCTACAAAGGCCATCCAAATTGTGAACTAATATTTATTTGCTTTTTCCATTAGCCATTTGAAACTCTGATGGTGATCCAGACTACTAAAGCCTTTTCTAGATCCAGCCTGTTCTCGTGTATGAAACATATCTAGCTTACGATTATTACTTCGATAAACAGTTTGTAGAATACTGACAGTATAATTATTGGCCTGAAGTTAGTAAGTTTCTGTTTATCTCCTTTTTTAAACTGGAGAATTATTAGAACGTTTTTCCATGCTCGTGGTACATCCATTTCTTGTAGGCATTTGTTATATAGTTTTTTCAAGAGTTTTAACGCCGGTGTACCGCTATACCTAATCATTTCTGGGGCTACCTTATCCTTATCTGCCGTTTGCCAATTTACGCAGAGAGTCTGCTACATCTTATATTGCCATATTTTTTACAACTATTCGGACGTCTTATTCTTTGCCCGAATCTGGGATTGCTGCGCTTTTATATAATATTTTATAGTATTTTTTGCCACTTTTATTAATGTTGTTATATAACTTATCTCTGGGTTTGTAAGTTTCATAAGCCTTTCTTTTTCCCCATAGTTGTTTAAGGCTGTACTTATCTTCCAGTTTTTCTACCTCCTGTTATCCGATATCATCCTTTCGCCTATAGTTTTGTTTATTTAGGTTGGTTCTATGGCTCCCTCATTGGTCTTGTAATAGGTGTTTTTGTTGTTGCATTAAGTCTAGGGTTTCTTTTGTGATCGGTTGTTCTCTTTTATTAACGCCTAGAGTTTTTATGTTTTGGATATACCTTATGTTATTTTGTTGTTTAGATCTCGTAGTGGCATGTCGTCTATTATGTGGTATTCCTCACGAAATTTTAAGTTATTTTTTGCCTGTATTAGCTTTGCTCCTTCTAGTTTTGTGTGATTAGCACTTTTTCCCTTATCAATCATTTTATGTTCGCATCCGAAACTTATGGTGTTTAGTACATTCACAATATGTATAATGCCTTTGTTATTGCTAATTATGAAATCTATCTCATTCTTTGGGCGTTCATTTGTGCTTCTCCACATCCATCTTTTGTTTGTTCGGGTTTTGGGAGAAGGTGTATATAATATAAAGATTATTTACCCTTAGATAGTTTAGCAGCATGGTTCCTCTCCCATTTCTTTTTCCCAATCCAAATGGATAAACGTTTTTTTTTTCATTTTGATCTTCTTTTTTTCATATGTTGGCATTTAAGTAGTCGGTCAGTAGGTTAAATTTAGTTGGATTTTCTTTCATTGGTAAGTTTATATCTTCATATACGTTTTCAACCGCTTCGCTCTCGTGGTCTGAAGTTGGCGCGTATACCTGAATTACTCTACACGAATATCGGTTGTTATTTCATCTTATCTGGTTATCCTCACTTAGATTCGTCTGAAAATGAATACAGTTATCTTAGTCGTATACGTGGAGCAGGTGAGAATTGGGTTTCCGGTGAGGAAAGGTCCAATAAGCCTACTTTGGTGTATAACACTTGGCTGTACCGTTTTTTTTAAGCTACCACCTCTACGGCATAACCCTATACACCTCATATTTATTACCGGTAATTAATCAAAATTCTCATGCGTTTGACAGGTAGATCACGATACATCATAGTCGATAGACTCTTGATTATGGCTACATAGCCATTTTATTTAAATATATTATCAAATTTAAAAAAATATATTTAATATAACAAAACTTTGTGCTGAAGTATTTTTTTAAATTACGTCTCAATACATATATTTATAATAAATGACAGGTTTGCAATAAATTAATATACGATATTTAAAAGCACTTCATTTTATATATGTACACTCATATCAGTGTAATCTTGATTAATTATATTATTTTAATCTCTTTAGCAGTGTAAACTTATTCTAAAAAAATATATATTTATATCACCTGAGGTTATATAAGGACCTT
>JARJDX010040183.1:0-15969 GCA_030264735.1 Gymnusa sp. GC000175
ACATGTGTTTCAAAACTACTTATGTTACTGCTTAATTGTCACATAAATTATCATCACTAATGAGAAAACAATACAACTAACAGCCGTCATTTAAATAAACATGCCACAACTAACGGTTCGTAATAAGGCGCCATGGCTTATAAATTAAAAACAATATCAATTATTACTATTTTATTTTTTTTAATGCAATTTCTACGTATCTATGCATTATACAAATATAAAATATTAACATCAATTGCACCCTTAAAATGTAGAAACCTATTAGTTAATGCATCATTTTGGCTTTATTTTTTCTAACATTTTAAAAATACTTCTCTTTTTCATATACGCAGTGCACTTTTCACGTAACTAACCTAACCTAACCTAAAACATTTTATTTATCCACTTTTTAAATAGCGTATCCCGGTGAATAAGATGACCTTTGTATAGACGAGGTGCAAATGTTCAAGGTAAATTTTATGTTTTGAAAATGTTTTTGTATCTGATGTATAAGACGACCTGCGAATTTAAGAAATATTTTATGTTTTAGAAGGTCTTCTTATAGGGTTATTTTTTTATTAACTTTAGGTTTTTATTATTGGACGAAAGTAATATGCTACTTTCAGAAATATATTCTCATTATTTGTTTAACTCTAATTGAGTGTATGAATAAATTTTCAAAATAGAAATGGGTTTGACGCGTTCATAGAATTTTATGTTTTTTTTCCTATTTCTATATATAATATACTTTTTTCAAAATTTGAAGCTCCATCTGTTTGGGCTCTTAGCTGTTATTACTTTTCCTGCTTATACCCTAGAAACTTTTTTTACCTATTTTGATAGGTGCTGATATTTTTAATTAATTTTATTTATATAAGAAACCTTATTTTTCTCGATCTCTGATATATTTATTATATTGTATGTTATTTGCATCCATCCTGATCGGAAACTGAATTAATCAAAAGCAGTGTTATCCTTATTTTTTTTACAGTTTTTGCTAGTGTTGGTATTTCTGTGCAATAGGTAAGGCACGGAGGTCCACTTTAGGTTTTTCATTTTACTTTTATTTACGAAGTAAAAGAAAGTATAGTTATCGCAAAAATTGTCGAATTCGAGTATTATGCGCAAATATCTGTTTTCGACTCCCCTCATTCAGAAAAAGTTGTTTTTGAAGTGGTGTCCTTAAGTTTTTACAAAAATTTTGAGATCCCAGTGACTTTTGGTTGCTAAGCTTTAGTGCTTAGTGGGGAACCTCGAGATCAGCACCACCTAGCGGAATTCGGAAAACGGCATCGGGCTAGAGGAGAATCTTTATGACTATGAGAAACAATCACGAAAATTTCGTTTATTTGTTTTAATTTTTAGGGGTCGAAAAAATTTAATTTTTTGAAGGGTCCACGCCGAAAGATAAACGTTCGTTATTTTTGAGCCATCAAGTCCAGATTTTGGCGTTTGGTGAAGAAAACAACTGCGCACAAAAATTATTGACAGAATTTTCAATTCAATTCAGTTCTCCCGCTATGATTTTTTAAATTTCATCAATTTTTCACGATTTTTGACAAACGCAAAATTTGGGTTACGCGCCACTTACTTTTATTTTTCCAATTAATCCTGCCATAATTCGACGGACGCGAGTCGGTTTTATCGAAAAATGCTCCCACTTTTCGAAGATGCTTTTATTTTCAACCGGAAGTAGTAGTTTATTGGTTTGGTTTTTCGATTTTTTTGCAAATATTTCAAAAAAAAAGTAAGGAGGTTTACGCGTAACTATTGACTCAAAAAAGAAACTGAATTTTTTTCTTCCTTTGACAGTAAAAAAGTGATGAAAATTATTAATTTTAATTACTAAATTATCTATAGCTTAGTTATTTAATTTAATTGATGTTTTAAATAATCATAATATTAAAATTACTTCCGTGGTAGAAACGTCAAATTAAATGTGGCAACAGAGAATATAAATATGCATGTACATGTGTCATAAACGTCAAAAGTTACATTTTTTGTATGCTGTCAAAAAAGTTCATTTAATGTGACATTTTAAACGGCGTTGCCAAACTTTCCATTGTCTATGTCGCCATTAATTTTCAACCTTAAAAAAATATTTTTAACTTTTATTTTCAAGTTGGTTTTAACGGTAACAAGGGTTTACATTAATGAACTCTATGAACATGCTTTTTTCTAATATGTATTCGTTTTTGGTTGTTGGAAAAAAAGTTGGAAAGATCAATCTTAAAAAAATACATTTAGTCACGAATCGAGTGTTCCTGTCATAAGAGCACATGTGGATTTAAAAAATGTGATTGTCAATAATTTTTTTCTCAAAAACTAGACGGTAAATACAAAAATCATTTTGTGGATTAATGTATAATATACTATTCTATATCTGTGTAAAATTTAAAGCCTCAAAGTTGAGATTTTCAATAATCCGATAGATAAGCGTGAACCTCCTTAAATGATATAAACTATTGAAGTTATATTTTAAAGCTAGTGGGTGGTCGCGTTTGTACACCAGTAAATGCCAGTTAAATCGTTTTAATCAACCCTTTTTTAGTTTTGTAATTATGACAAAAACTTTAAATTATTTTAAAATATACATTAAAATGCAGACCACTCAACTCTACAATTCGCCACTTGGCCCCAACAGCAAATTTAGATCCCAACTTTACAACGGCCGTATATTGTTTGTTACTCTAACTAAACAATTAAGCGTGCCTTTAGTAATGCTGAAAACATAATTGAGAAAAGTACAGTAAATTTAGTATGAGTTTATAATAATAAGAGGATTTCAAGTATTTTGTTTGCTTGTTGCTTCGTTTGTTTATCGTTGCTTTGGGAATAATGACAAAGGGTGGGAATTTTGCAAATTACTTCATTGATGTCATTGTCACAAAATTGGGCAATTGTTGCGTGATTTATTATTCGAATCGATTATAATACGTTGTAGGCTGTAGGGTAACATTGACCATGACAAGGTAAATGAAAATTGACTTGTCACTATAACCTATAACCCAGTTTTTTCTATATAATTGTGGTGGGTAGGTATCGATTGAATTTTTAGTTTTATAACAATACATGTAATAATTATTTAAAGTTTTTCAAGCACGTATTATAAGTCGGTTTTATAATTTTTCGTGTACTTTATACAGTTATTGGACTGCGTGCTATTGTGTTCTTGTATTGAAGAGCGTGCAGCATCCAATTAGTAAAACTAGTTATAAAGCCTTGCTAGCCATACAAACAAAGGATTAGTTCATTACATGACCTTCGAAGGGTAGTCTCATCTACTCTATCTGCAAGTTAATTAATATATAGTTGATTCAAAGCCGCTAATGAAAAGGCCGCGGGATGTGTTTCAACTTAGCAACTACCAGTCGGAATTAAGTTACTAATTTTGATTACGATAAAATGTTGTATTATTATCATGTTGCATCTCTTCATTTACAAACTCTTGTATTAATCCCCTATCTAATCTTTCTTACTAAGCGCTATAACCGCAATCCAATTATCACACCCTTACCAAAGCAATGTTGGAGCAAATCATTATCATTCAACTAAAATTTTTTTTACATTGCATAATATAATTGAGCCACTTAAATTTTAAACAAAGAAGCACACTCCAATTTTGCTATTCAGCAAAAAGTTCGCATTGAAAATCTTTAGAGCGCGCTGTTCGGTTCAGCCACTTGTGCAGACAAAAAACAAGAGCAAGGTTATAAATCTGCCTGACAATAACACATGCAAATATATCATAGATGAGTTTGGAAAGAACACGCGAGCCATTTATAAAACAACAGGATCGATAAAATGCTAAAGAGAAAATCGCTGCAAATTCAATTTTCGCCACGATTCACTAATCAGAGAGTGATGATAAAGCAAAAAAATATTTTTCTTTTTTTTTAACTTTACTTTCATGTTTTACTTATTCATGAAGATTTTAATCAATTCAATAAGCTTGCCTTGTTAACCGCTCGGGTTTTAATTATAATTAATATATTCCGGATCTAACACGATAGACCGCACAAATTAGCTACGTTAATTACAAATAATTTTATTATAATATAGACATAAAGAAAAAGAAAACAATTATTAATATATTGACCCATTTCACAACCTTTCATATTTGTTTAAACTATTAAATGCTATTCAAATAATAACATTTTAAATTTAGGATTTACGTCTTTTATATAATAAAAATGTTAGTAATAATTCTACACAGAACAAACATATAAGTAACAATTATTACATATTTATAAATTTCTAATGCCTGAAATTAAAACATTTCCATTATGGATCAAACATAAAATATAATTATTAAAAAAATTATTTGCTTTTAAGATGTAATTAATAATAACTTAATAAATATTATAGCGGTCGGTAGACCGCGGCTCCAGAGCCGCATGCGGCTTATTGGACAGGCGTTTGCAGTCTTCAAATATGAACTTTAATTTCACCTCCATTTATGCAGCTTTATGAGATAGGTCCGTCAAACATACTTAGATGTAAACAGCGTTCTCACAACCACTTTACTCAACGCATATTTTTTTCCTACACACATCTGTTGTATAGTTATATTCATTTTCCCGCTTATCAGTGCGTTCGTTTGTTACGAATCGGATTTCCCCCTTCCAAATAGTAAAGGCTAATACATAATAAATTTAAAATTTAACATCGAATTAAAAAACAAAATAAATATGGTCATTATAAATGTATTCTCTGCTCTATAGGTAAAAAATCAATACAAATGTTTGATCTTTAGACGTGTTGCAGTATTTGACAACTGGATATAATGATTTATTATGCAATTTAAGGTTTTTTTGTATCATAAAAAAAAACTGTTTTTTTTTATTTTTATTTCAAATTTTATATTTGAGATGTATTAGCTATTAGAAATAACAATTTCTCATAAGAATTTTCTCCAAACTAAAAAAAATCTGATGTGGTCACCACCTGACTTTATCCTAATTTTTTTTCTAAATGTAGATTTTTTAAAAGATGATAACAACAAAATTTGTTTTAAATCAATTCTAGAGACTTTTGTAGTCTTATGTTTTTTCCATAAACTTGATGGTTTTTCAAATATTTGCAAAATAACCGAAAAACCCCACCAATAAACTACCTCTTCTAGTTGGTGGATTTCGGCTAAAAGTAACTGGGCTCTTCCAATTGTTGTTAAAAGCCTAAATATAAATTTTTGTGGTGATATCTTTAATAGTTTTTAAGAAAGCCCACAAAAAACGGCTACACACACACACACACACACACACACACATTTTTAGACATCCTGTATACTATATTATGAATTTGACTTTGTCAAACAACTTTTTATGACAAGCAAAACTCTTTATATGGAATGACCTTTTTCATTAAAATGAAAAATAAAAAAGTTTATAAATATAGTTAGGACTGTCACTATACGCCCTACAGATACAGGATTCCCATTTTAGAAATCTACGTGTGGTAGGGAACTCCCTTTTCGATATACGATAGTCAAGTTAAAGTCCTGCAAACCAACGGCCTACGCGATGTATTATCTCTGTTATATAAGAATTACATTTTATTGCATAACAGTCACTAATACAAATTTTATTCCGAAATGGTATCCTCGAAAGTTTTGGAGAGCGTGAACAATTGCAAGGATTTCTAATTTATAGGAATGATACCTTGCTTCAGTTGGAGTGGTTCTCTTACTAAAATACCCTATCACCCGAATATTTCCACCACTCGCACTCTTTTGTAATAGCATTGCAGAATAACCCATTAAACTTGCATCCGTATAGAGTTCGCTTGGTAAACTTTCATCAAATTAAGACAACAGCGGCTTAAAAATTAAGTGATCTATTGTTTTGCTGATTGCTGATTGTTAAAATAAATGATTCACCTTTCTTTTTTAACTTTGTAATGCAAGCAGTCCGGCTTGCAAAGTTGGAAATAAATTTCCGGAAATATCCTGTCAAACCCATAAACTGTCTGACTTGGCTAACTGTGATACCTACCTAACTTAAGCTAACCTAACATTTTTTTTTAGAGGAGGAAACGCGCCCATTTAGCATTCAAAAGAGCTATTCTTACCAAAACCTCCCCTTATTTCCCCTTCTAGTTGTCTAGCTGCAGCGGCATCACCTTTCGAAATTCTTTGCTGCCCCCGGAGGACTGGATGTTCTCCATCGTGTAAGTCCGTGTTTTTAGCAGGTGTCGGCCGTTGTTGTGCCTGCTGTTTGGCGTTTTGCTACATCTGGTGTAGTGACCTGCCGTCACTTAAGTCCCTATCTTTTCTGGATAAAAAATTTCTCGCGAATCGCACCACGACATCTCATTTCTCCTTAACCTTCAGCATTGCTTTTACCAGGTTATCTTGGGTCACTGCGTTTCCCATTACATCCTTGAAGACTGTTCTTTCCTCAGCCCATTTTGGGCAAAACTTTAAAGTATGCCGTCTCTGTGCAGTATAGACAGTTGGCAGTGGTTGCCTTGCCGATTCGAAGTAAGTACGTGCGAAAAGCGCCATGGCCTGTTCGCAGCTGGGTCAGGTGGTGGTCAGACTGCCCGTGGCTTCTGCCCACCCATTTTATGACATCAGGGATAAGCCTTCGTGTCCACTTAGCGAAGTTTCCTTTGAACCAACGTTCTTGCCAGGCTGCCATGGTTACCTGCTTCTCCGTCATCTTGGCCTCGTTCTTGGGGATCCCTTTCCGTGTATGTTTAAATATTCTTTTCCGTACTAAAGCTTCCAAGTCCGCGGGGATCTGTGCCGCCAATATCTTCACTGCATCAATTAATACGGTTCGATATGCTCTAGTAATTCGTATGGCTCCTGTTATTAGCGCCCTCCTGAGCCTCTTTCCGTTTCTCTTTACCAGTGCTCCTACCGTTCACGTTAAAGCTCCGTATAGGAGCTTGCTCCGTGTGACCGTCGCGAGAAGCATTCTCTTTATTTTGCCCGGCTTTCCTACATTTGGCATGAGCCAATGGCCTTTACTATCCTGCTCGCACTTGCAGCTGCCTGCTGCATGTCTGACGTACTGTTTTGTGGATATTTAGTACGACCCTCAAATACAAAAGCCACGTTGCGCTAGTCTTCTCTGTGGCCAGCTCTATGCCGACGCTACTCATCCAGTCTGCCATAATTTGGGTCGCTCGTGCGGCAGCTCACTTTAGCTCTAGCAGGCTGCGGCAGGCGACGGCAATCGCTAGATCATCGGCGAATGCTACCAGGATTACCCCACTCAGGTGTATCCCAATCTTAATAGACTATCATACACTAACTTCCAAATTAACGGACCAAACACCGAGCCCTGCGGTGATTTTTATCATTTGCCCGCCAACGCCGTTGTCGTATAGTAGCCACCTATCAGAGAGCTAGCATTTGAAGATGTGCACCAGGTAAGGCTCCACCCTCTTTTTCTCTAAGCTTTTTACGATGACCGCCCAGGGCAGGGTGTTAAATGCGTTTTTGACGTCTAGTTTCACCATTACGCAGTACTTTCTCTGCCTTAGGGGCCCGCTATTTGCACTGTTGGCCACTCTCCTAATTTCGAGGATTGCGTCCACCATGGACTTGCCCTTAACAAATCCGTACTGGGCTTTGAAGATACCCCCGGCTTCCCGTATCGCCTCTTTCAGTCTATCGGTAAGAAGTCTCTCAAACAACTTACCCGCAGCATCCAGTAGCCCTAGCGGTCTATATGCGGATGGGTCCTGTTTAGGCTTGCCCTTCTTAGGAAGCCAGCACTCGTTCATCTACCTGTCTTGGCCTCTCTAACTAGCAGCACGTCGGCACCGCTTCTTCTAGCCCTAGCCTCAAGGAGGTCGGGGGCGGCTCTTTCCGTTCCGGCATTTAGCTGTATAGTTTTGAATTTAATTATTTGATATTGGGCCCCTTCTCTTCAGATCCGATTGCCTTCACCTCCTCGCTAAGGACTTCCGTAGCGCTATGTCTATTGGGGCTAAGGCTTTTTCAGAGAGTGCTACTGTTGTTTCCTTTCTCGAATTATTTTTAGGGCCTCATGGTGTGCTGAGGCTACCGAGGTAGTGGCAGTGCTGTTTACCGGTGGCCCCCATCAGACTACATGGGCCGAAGACTGGTTTCGGGCAAACGTTTTTTATATGTTTGTCGCTCCAGGAGGTTCGGCACAACTTCGTGGGGTCTTGGCCGCGACAATTTCTACTTTGGTACTCAAACTCTTGGCAGTTATAGCACCGGGGCGCCCCTGGAGTTTTTATCCTCACCCGGCACATGTTAAGGTCGACCCTAACCTTGGCAGCCTTTATGAGCAGGGTTGTCATTGCGTTTGGCATTTCCACGGCTGCCATCGCCTCGCCTTTACGCACCTGTCTTGCCCACTTGACTGCTATTCTTCCCGTTCCTGGGGTGTGGGCCTTAAGCCTTTCTTCTGATTCCTCCTTGGACACTTCCGCGCATAGGTCTCTCAACCCTACGGTGATTGAGCTTTCGTGGTGGGTCACTCTTCCACCAGGGACCGCCTTTTTATTAGGTCAAGGAGAGCACTCGTTTTGCGTACTTACCACTTCGATCACCACTCCACCATCTTTCGCATTTCGCGCGCACTTTATTTTTCCCACTTCCGCTTTGATCTTTGTTCGAATTTCTTTCGTTGCTTCGGCGTAGGACTCGGTGCCTAGTGCATCCTACTTGGCCTCTCCATTTTTTTTCCGTCCCTTGCTAGTCCCGAGTGTGAATTAGCGTCGGTGTGCCGCGGTTTTCTTCTTCCGACCACTGTCGTCCATCCATCAATTAAGTTTGAGGTTTTGCCTTGGAGTTGATAGTGGTTGGAACCCCTATGGCTGCTATTTGGATCTGAACTATAGTGGCCGCTAGGGCATATTTCACCGCCTTTTTGGCTAGCTCTGTCTGCGCTGCGTCTAGATTAGCCCCCGCCCAAGTAAGCGAAATTTCTTGGTCGCCGTGCTGCTCGTCTAGCATCTTCATCCCTCTGGCCTTGTCTCCTTTTGTTTCGTTGTGAACTTTTTGCCACCGCTTTGGTCGTATGTTGAGTAACTATATCCGTGACCAGGGCCTTTTCTGGTTTATGCATCATGTCATAGTGCTCTCTTCCTCCTCTCCGCTCAAGCATCCTAGCGGTGAAGCGAGTCTCATTTGCTAGCTACGCTCTTACAGGGTTCGGTTGGTGTTTGTCTCCTGTGTCGTCTCCCTTTCCCACAGCTTGGTCCTTCGAGCTTAATTCTCACGTTTCAGCTCATTACAGGTTTGTGTGGAGCTCGTATCGCACTACTTCACTGTCTGAATGTTATTTTTGAGGGCTTCGTCTGCGTTCGGCCAGCTTCTGATCACTCTTGAGTCTCGACGCAATGCGAATGAGGCGATCTATTGCATCTTTAAAAGGTTTGCGCGTGTTTTGCGCCACCATGCTGGAAAGTACCTTTGTGCATTCGGCAATGTCTGCCAAGTGCTTACTGGCCGGTATATTTCCCTGCCACGGTCTTTTGCTATATATTTAAACTTTAGGAGATTTTGAGTCTCTTTCCCTTATTAGTTTTTTTCATCTTCCATCTTTGAGGATGAGGATCCCAGCAAACCCGTGGAATTTAATTCTGCCGAAAGAAAATTTTTTGAAATATTTTTCTGCAGTAGCCAAAAGTTCTGAAAACCCGGTTTTTGCATTTTTACCCGTTTGACCTTTTTTGACCCCCTGTATATCACCAGAGAACGTCGAACCATAAGACTTTGATAGACCGTAGGACGATCTTTCATTTTCGCAAAGAAACTTTCTCAATGCGGTTCGTTTGGGAGATATCGCCATTTGTTTTTGAAACTTTGAAGGCGTCACGACGGCGAACGAAGCGTCGTAAAATTTTTTCGAAGGCATACTCGAACAGGGGATATCGAGTTTTTCGGGTGGCTCGAAGGACGAACTTTATGGCTATCACCGTGTCGGTCATAATCGTTAAGGTATTTTAGTATAATATAGTAATAATTATCACATTTATTTTAACGTGTTTGGTTTTCATTGCCTATAAATTTGTAAATGAAAGTAGTGTTGGATCCACGCCCCTTCTTTTTATTTTAAATAAAATTTAAAAAAATAATTCCTTATGTATGATAAAGTTAGATTCGGTTAGGCTAGGTTATGTTGACCACATTATTTTTATTTCAGAATAAAACTGTTTAAAAAAACAAAAAAGGTAGAAATAAAAATATATTTTGTTCTAATCATTGTAATAGTTAAAATTTTAAAAATCGAGATTTTGGGATATATCCATTTTTAATTTCCCATTCCAAAAAAGTAAACTAAATTTTAAAAGTAAAAAAATGTCTAAAATTTACATCAATATTTTGTTAATAGAGAGAAATAATCTTTATTAATATTGTAATATATACATATACATAATAATATATACCTACATACACAAACAAATATCAATGGCGTTATCGACCTAAGTCTTTCTACCCTTTTTTACTATTTTTTCAAAATTTTACTTTTTAAAAATTCATTGTTGTTCGTTGGTTAGCAACCTTATTAGTAAAATTATTTCCATCATTTATTTCATCAAAATAAAGTTGCAAGGACATACTGTTATAATCACAGTTTGTCTCTGTGTGTTATTCAGCTGTTAACTAATTAAATACGGTTATGTTTCTGTCAAAAGTGACGGACATGTAGAAAATTTGTAAATAAAAGTTGTGTGGTGACAACACCTCTATTTTTCACTTTATCATACGTTAGTAAGATAAGGTAATGTAATCATTAAAAAATAGTGGAAATGCACTTTTTGGGGACAAAAATGATGTGTCTATAGTGTGGTGTGACGAATATGTGTTAAATTCCTAAATAAATGTCGTGTGGTGTGTATGAAAAGTAAATCATATTTTTTATCATTTATCTTTTTTACATTTTTCAGTAAATATCTAAATTATTATGTGATAGGCCTAATTTGTACCAATCCTATATCTTTACAGGATCTTTCCCTAAAAGTCTTTGGGAGGCAAAATGCCAATCAAAATTTCAATCAAAATGTTATAAACATACAAATTTTAATTTCTTTTATAAATGGACTAAACCAAATCATTTACATTCACTCACTATCAATAACAACCGTTGGTACACGAAGATCAGCACAGAAGGTTTCTATTATATGGCTTTGTAGAAGCTTTGGACTCCAATATTGGCCTCAAAGTAAAATTGATTGATACAGATTGTAGATTGCCATAATTAATCGAAGTAATGCTTTATTTAAATGGTAAATTAATTATATAATTATATAATTTTGTATTGAAAACGCATAAATTTATAATGCCTTAGTTCAAATAATTTTGTTTCAATGTAAAAAATGACAGCCAATAAACAAAAAATCATTTAATGTTGAGCTTAAATGTTTTAAAGGTATAAAAGGTTCATTTATAGGATTTACGCCACTTTTTTTCAATTTAACTCTTGCATAATGGGTTAAAAAGAGAATTAATGGAGATTAATTAAAAAATGGGTTAAAAAGAGAGAATGGAAATAAATTGTTATGCAAAACAAATTATTATTATTATTATTATTTAGTTTTTGCTGAATAAAAATTTACATAAAACAGCAGTAATTATTTTTTTTTGCCTCAAAATAAATTTTATACACTGAAACTGATTAAGAGTGTTAAACGCTAAACAAAGAGTCCATCGATTAGAATGTTTAAAAAAGTAATGGTACAATTTATTAAAAATGGATGGCATTTGAAATCTGATTATGCCTCTAACCTCTATTCTAAAGGACACGAGAAGCTAATCGAATGACCAGGGAAGTAAAAAAGAATAATAAAAATATTACCTATACGAATTAGCATTTCATTTTCAAATTTCGCGGCTAAAATTTTAGTTAGTTGTGATTTTGCAGCTCAAGCAAGCTTACATCCAAATTCCCTGCTTCGCATCACCTCACCAGCGTAAACTAAGCTCGGCGCTGGAAAATCATGTCCGGTCTCTTTCATGAACCTTCTTGGTCGGAGCACACACACTTCTAGTGTGTTTGTAAATCTAAACCGTAATGTATTGTTAATTTTTTTCCTTTTATTTTATAGTGGCGAAAATCTTTGCTGGATTCATACGAATTCAATTATTTGCATTTAATCCATTATTTTATTCTAACGCCATTTTGAAGTTATAATTCTAATCTCTAATGAGCTGGTTAATTAAACCCAATTTACGTTTAATTTAACAGAAATGGGTTATGTTTATTTTTTAATTGTGAGCAATTACGATATTTTTTCGCCACTGGTAAATTTTTTTGGTGCATAACTTTGTGATAACGGGTTAAATGCAAAGTTGTTTTCCAGTTACATTTAAAAAATTAATATTTTCTCGTTAACATTTGTTCTCGGCGATCAAAGTTTAAAAAGAGCTTATTTGACATGGGCTAGTTTACAGGTTGATATAGTCTGCAGTTTTTAATTTTGCCTATTATGGCATTTAATTTACGAATATTTTGTGTAGAGGTTATTTCTCCACGTGTTTAATCTACAGGTTGATAAATTATCTATGGGTCTATAATTTTTGATTAACTTTTATGATGTGAACCATGCGTAATTCGGTTATGAACCCAGAAAATACATTTATTGCGATTTTAACCTTTAATTAGACCTTTTTCAAACAATAAAATTTGTAAGTGCTTTTCAACTTTGAGTTTCACTTTATTTAATAAATTTTAGTGTTTTCCGTAAATAGTTTCCTCTTCTTTATATTTTATGTTTAATTTATGTTCTTTACTAACTAATCTGTCGGACGTTAAATTTAAATTATTATTTGGCCAAGGTTAAATTCTTATTTTCTTGTAAGGGTATGTATTTCAAATTATGTTTATATGTTATTTTATTGATACTTATACCAGTGCTTCTCAAACTTTCTTGTATCGCGGACCGGTAATTTTTTTCCCAACCTGCTACGGACCGGTGTCCGTAAAAAATGTCTTCATTGAGAGATTTCGAAATTTTTATCAAGTTACATTTTAGCTTACTACAGACACAAAAATAGTGCTAGTAACTTAAAATTTGTGTAAGATAATCTTTATTAAACAGAGAATAACATGTTAAAAAATGAGATATATTCGGCAATTAGTTTCAAAATTATTTAAGAAAATTTGTAAAATGTTTTGATTGAGAGTTTTTGAAATTCATATTAAATTACATTTTAGCTTACTGCAGGCACAAAAATTGTGCCAGTAACTGAAAAATTGCGTGAGGTAATCCTTATTTAACAGAGAATAACTTGTGCAAAAATTGGAAAAATTCGGTAATTAGTTTCAAAATTATTAAAAAAATTTAAANTTACATTTTAGCTTACTACAGACACAAAAATCGTGCTAGTAACTTGAAAATTGTGTAAGATAATCTTTATTAAACAGAGAATAACATGTTAAAAAAATGAGATATATTCGGCAATTAGTTTCAAAATTATTAAAGAAAATTTGGAAAATGTCTTGATTGAGAGTTTTCGAAATTTATATTTATACTGCAGGCCCAAATACAGTAGATACATTAGATTCTAATGCCGTGGAACTTTGTGTGGATTTTTCTGTGCCCAATGGTGTTCGTTATGCCGATTAAATGACTTACATTTAAAAAAGTCCATAAAACATTGATAAAATCATGATTTTTGGTAAACTTGTTTATAAACCATCTGTAAAATGCTAATCTGAAATTTTGACACGTTGTGTTGGTATTTCTCGACTCGAAATGTGCGGATTTGCTGCCACGAAAGCCAATGTTAATTCCTCGTCTTTAACTGCCTTATTTGGGTTTTTTTAAACACCCATACTGTTTTATATTTAAATTTTTTAAATATTTTGTGGTTGTTTTCTTTTTTGAAGGTTGGTTAGGTATGTTTGAGCAGCAAGCAGAGAGTTTTTGTAGCAAAACATATCATATTGCTCATTTATTGGAAAATTTGCCATTTAAAATAATTTATAAAATAATTATTACCACTTTATAATACAATGCAAAAATATCAATTATTTATTCCTACTCTAACACTATATGACAGTTAATCGTGTAATAATAAATTTTGTTTTATTGTTATTCGTGTCTTCTTGATTTAAAATTAATGATTCTCATAATTTTTATTCTGGCATAGGGTTTTATACATCGTTAAAAAGAAAAAAAAAATTATTTAAATAAGGTAAAAATCAAATATGGCTTCAATTTAAAATAAAAACGTTGCTATTATTATCTCGGAAACCGCCATCTCGAATTTCATTTTGATAGCAGTTTTATGTTTTTTTTTATTGAATTAATTCATATCAAATTTTTTGTATCTTTAATAATTACGGATATTTGACTTTTCAGAAAAAACGTTTTTCAGTTTTTTTTAAATAATTTTTAAACTGTTTGGAATTTTGAAAATTTCTCAGCAGAATCTAATTGAGCACAGAAATCTATACAACATTGTCCATTAACCCAGTCTCTATAATAAAGATAAGTAATAAAAAAAGATACCTACCCGATGGTAGGCTACTCAATTGGGACCACCCTGTATACCTAACGATACAAACTATGATATATTTTTAATTCTTATTACTCACTATTGGCCGTATTTTATTCTACGCAAATCTTTAATCCTTACTGTTGGAAGTTCTAGGTCGTACATTGTTAGCACGCAGATCCCCGTATAATTTAAAAATTATAAGAATTACACAGCTAACTGCGACATAAAACATCGTCAGGCGATATATAAAGAAAATGCTCAATTCAATTATAAACTTTTTCACATTACAATTTTAAAAATTGCATGTAATTGAAGCAATGTTATATTCAACGAGTATTGATATGTGTGCAGCAACATTAATTTATCAATTGCTGTGTCCTCTAGGTCCAATTTGTTGTTTATTCTTTTACAATAGTCATAGCTGCGTCACAAAATATGAACTGGTGCTTGGTGAATGCCATTCTAATTGACATCAACGGAAGGAAGCCAGTTAAAAGGGTGTGACATGCTCCTAACCAACAATAACCTTCAAAAATACCTGCGACGCTATTCATTTGCATTTTTCAAAATGCTCTCATTATCGCTGACACGAGGATATGTGAGAATAAAGTATAATTGGGCAAAACTGAAATCGTACAATGAAATGGCTTTGTTCGTATACAAAAAGTACTGTATATGAAAGGGTGTGCTGTGAGCCAATAAAAAATAAAATTATAAAGTGTAAATACGCCAAATTCTTTAAATTTTAATAAAATGTGCGAAGCATTAAGAAATAATATAAAAAGGTGGATGTAAAATCTTATTAGCTGCTGTTTTCAGGGTTCCCTATTTTTAGCTGTTTAATACATATGATCAGCTGTAATGGGTGGAATAAAAGTGGATTCAGCTAGCTATATGCCTGATAACGACAAAAATAATTTAATCCCCATTATCGGGACGAGTAAGTCATCTAAAGTAGGAAAGAATCTTACAGTTTTGCTTGTCTTATTGATTTATTTGGGGGAATTTTGTCTTCTTTCTTAATTCCTATAAGTGATATAGCGTATATAACACGTACATATTTAAAAAAATTAACTGTGGTCACCACATAACTTTCAAACACGATTTTGAAACAAATCTGTTACATTTAATAGAAACATAACCATATTTTCCTAATTATCAGCTAATAAGGTTGGCAGAATGTCTCTGCAACTTCATTTTGTTAAAATGTATGTTGGTAATAACTGCAATAGTGACATCCGTCACTTTTGACAGATATATAACCTTATTTCATTAAATTTCAGCTAATTTTAATGACAGTATGTTTGCGCAACTTTATGGGAATAATTTTAACTTAAATGTTGCTTAGCAACGAACAAGTATGAGTTTTTTAAATGTTAAATGTTTAAAATATCATAAGAACAAAGTTTGTTGCAAATTTAATTTTAAACACTTTTAAACTCTTATATTTTTTTCATAAACTTGGTAGTTTTTGATATTAATTTTCTTAATAACCTTTAAACTGTGGCTTAGTAATAAAGCTCTAAGCTGATCGGTAGAAAAGATCCCGGGTTTGA
>JARJDX010040205.1:0-10172 GCA_030264735.1 Gymnusa sp. GC000175
AAAAAAATTAGGTTAGAATTAGAAAGGTTTATAATTTAAAATGTGTTAATTATTCAACACTGCACTTTATGTTTTATTGCAAAAGAGAATATATGTCAAAGAAGATATTTGACAAAACCTCAAGTTTTGTAACAAGGAGCGCACTGTGTTACCAACCTTAGAAGTTAGTCCGCGAAATTTAAACTAAATTACAACTGGCATTTTCTTGTTCACGAAAAATTCAGATCAGTTTTCGTTGGAAAAGTTAGAAGGAAGTTTAGGTTAATGTTAGTACATAAGGAACATCATATTCAAGCTCTTTATATTTTCTAAACAAACCTGCATTTTTTATAAATCCTCATCGATTCGTTTTAAAGAAGCCCACTTCTTTCTATAAGAGAAATAAGGTGAGGAACAAAAATAATTTAAAACTTCTAGTTAGCACTTTAAGCAATAATTCGTGAGTTTCGGTTATTTTTTGCATTTATTTATTCATCTGTCTGATGGACGATCCGTGGGGAATTTTATTCTTTCTTCTCCTTATAGCGCCATCTTCAACGAAGTTTGCCGACCGTCATGACATTTGTACCTTATTGAGGAATGCCTTGAATAGTTGTTTAGAAGTACAGTCGAACCAATCTGCGTAACCAGGATATTGCCCCCCCCCCTCCCAACGCTCTTTTTTTTCGTTATTTTGTCCAGTATTTATAATAAAAATGCATAATTTTTAATATTCAATACAGGTTTGCACCTTTGCTACAGTTGTGAACCTCATGAAAGGCGGAGAGGTTGCCGCATTCATAACAGAAGATGTTCCTGTGATGAATTTGGATGTAACACTGAATACAGATATGAAAATTATGAAGAATGTCAAAAGGCTCTAAGAGGTGAATATAGATTACTGTCCATAATATTTAATTATTCATTTTTAAACCTATTATTAGGGAAACGAAGCGATGGTTGTCATCCAAATCCCTGCTTACATGGAGGATGTATACAAATTTCACAAACACCCGGTTTCAAATGTAGATGTGAAGGCACTGGGTTCTATGGGGCACGATGTAATCGAGGTAAACTTTGTCTTTTTGACAAATTTATTTACTTTTAATATTTTTTAAATTATACATAATTCTGGAGAAAAACATAATATAAGTACCTCGATCCAGAACCAGCGCGATGCGGGCTAGTCGCGTTTTCCGGCCCGCGCTTTCGAAAGCCCCGGGACAAAACGAGATAAAGCGAAACAAAACATTTTTATATTTATAACTTCTGCCCTTTTTATTTTATAAAGCAATTAGTAAAGTTAATTTATGAAAAAACCCACAAAGTAGATTTTATCGAGTCGACCTTCAATTCGAAGTACCGACCTATGTAAACCAATAAGAGCAAAACACACGGCAATCAAGTGGCCGCATAAGGCACCAATAAGACCATCTTTAAGATTAATTTTTATCTGGCAAAATGCTAGCCGCACGCCGGCTAAGCCGAAAAGACCGCTAGAAAAATAGACAGCTCGGACGCCGCACGTAAAAAAATCGGCGCATATGATCTAAATTTGTCGATTCGACAATAACGTTCTATTGTTTTTTCATTTACAAAGTAAAAGAAAGTATCGCGAAAATTTGCGATCGAGAATTTTACGGAAATCAGTTTTCGACTCCCCTTATTCAGAAAAGGTTTACGAAGTGTGTCCTTTCTACAGTCCAGACGGCATCGTAGATTAGCACTTTTCACCCGGAAAATTAATCAAGGAACAACCTGGATAGGTAAGGGTTGCGGGCGGCCTACCATCAACGGTCATAAAAGCAAAAATGGCGTCCAAATATAAATTTTCCGCTCTTGTTGGGGGGACACTCATTAAATTCACTCAACACAGTGTGCCCACCTATAATGTAAGTTTCCAGCTTCCAAAAAAGCAAACAGAAAGATACACCAAGTAATTGGCTGGGTTATCACACCCTGATACTGTTCACCATTGACTGTTTGTGCATTCTCATTAGCGTCTTTGAAGAAAAATGGTCCATGTCTCCAGCCTAAAATCAACACCAAACGTGTCACTGCCAAACACAAGCGTTGCAGTATGACATTGGCCATGACGAATGTATACGTCAAAAGCGTTAGAGGGCGACATAAATACCGCCTAATGCGGTAATATACATTATCCATTGATATATTTTTTTTAAATCAAAATAAAATATACTTAAGTGTAAGCCCAATTAAAAATGCAATTATGGAAAAATAACGCACTGCTTCCTAGATTGATAAAAAAAATTAGAAGATAATTTCTGATAAGGTTTTCAATAATAAATTAGAACTATTTATATCATTATGATAACCCTGATATATTAATGTCAATACAACGTTTTAAAATCAATCAAAATGTCATGTGTTTTATGTTGCAGCTTGTCCAAAGGGAGGAGCAGGACGATATGAAATCTTTCCATATGAATGCATAGTGATATAAACAAAGCCAAAGAAACTATTGGGTTGAGAATATTGTTATTATGTGTTAATATGTTATTAAATATAGAGAAAAAACGTGTAATTTTTTAAGTCAAAAAATATAATAGAAATTATGTTTTTTATTATATTAACCCTTTGTCTGCTAAATACGTATATATACGCTTCTTTCATTTTTTAATATCTGTAGGAATATACTTTGCAATACAAAACCAAAAAACACGGATTTAATATTTTTTGAGAGCTATTTATTAATGCTAAAATCTTTTTCCTATAAAGGGAGGGAGGAGAAGCCTTCCCTTCTTTGAAATTTTAAATAGGATAGGATTAAAATACAAAATTTTTACTTGAAATATTTTTTTGTAATTATCGCAAGTTAAACACAGGAAAATTGCACGACTGTTTTTCGGCGCATACAGCATCACCTATGAACATTACAAAGAAATGTTTCTCATAAAACTTATGTATTTTTTTTCAGCACAATCCGAATCTGTAATAAAAATGGGGATCTTCTTGGATATATAAAGTTTCCCCCCTTGTGTGCGGTAAGACACAAAAGGATTGCATATCCGGATTTAACGAAAAAATTACATAAATTTTATAAGGAACAGTTTTTTGTAATATTCCTTGGTGGCGCTGTAATCGCAAAAAAAACAAATCTTACGATAATTTTGTTCTGGCGATTACCGCGCGAACAAAGATGACAAAAAAGTGTCCTAAGTAAATGTTATGTATTTTTCAGCGTAAAATCTAATTCTGTAATAAAAAAATGAGGGTTCCCATTTAATATTACTGCTTCCTTTCCACCTACAAAGGGGGAAGTAGAAGGTTTTAATGTGGCATAATTGAATAGCTTTTTAAAAAATATATATATAACATGTATTTTTTTTCAATTGGACGTGTATTTTACAAGATATTTAATTTTTTCCAAACTTTTTGTCCACCTATGCTCTTTCATATTCAACAATATGTATGAAAGGCGTATATATACGCTCGCTGTTTATACGAAAGGCGTATATATGCGCACTCTTTATCAATATGTAAAAACGCATTTAGCAGTCAAAAGGCTAATTATGGAAGAGAAATTTGGGATTTTTGAATGCAAGAGAGTAAAAATGTATTTTATTTCGTCAATAAATCAAATTTTAATAGCATTCACTTATAATATATTTATTTTTCCTTGAAATAAAAACAATTTACAATAAGAAAGATAATCCACATGTAGTATTTTTAACTGCATCGCAGTACCCACAACATCAGAATTTACCCGGAATAAATCAATAATAAATTAAATCGAAACTCCATAATGTAAAAAGAAAAAATAAACAAATACATGAAAAAAAAAATTAAAATGTAATAAATAAATTGTATTTTTTTTAAAGAAATTGATAGCTTAGACATACAAAGCAGCGATTATCAATAAACTTATCTTAAAATGCATGATATATTTTTTTTTAATGAGGGAAAGGCAGCTTTTGGAAATTTTTTTTAAGTAAATACATTTGATTTACTACTTACTGATTGTACGTCTATATAACTATAAAGCATTACAAATACTGGCCTTATATACCCATAAAAAAGTAAAAACATTTGTACTACAATTTTTTAAAAATTCGTATAATTGTTTTTAATTTAATTTTCTATTTACAGTTTGCTTACAAATTGAATCACAAATAAAATTTCTGAGTTTACATTATTTCATTAATTATTTATTAAATTAAAATCATTTATTTGTGTACAGGGCCACTCTATAGGGATAAATGGGCTATAGCCCCGGGGCGAAAGTCTTAAAAGGCGGCAATTTTTTCGAACTGAAATCAGCGTAATTTACAGTAAAATATCTCATAGCGGACACCTCCAGTAAACGGACAACTCTATTGAATGGACGCATTTTTGTGCAGTTCACATGGAGTGTTTGTTGTCGACCATTAACTCGACACATCGCATAACACACGAAGCTCACGCCGTCGTCGGACATCCGGAGGTTTCGTCTCATAGAGATTTTACTATGTTGACTTTTTAAATCAGAAACTTTTTTAAAACTTTCCGGTCACCCCGGAACCGCTTCCCGTCCATTAAATTTTCCAATGAACAGGGGCGCATTATGATTAGTAGCCCATGAGCCCCAGATATCTTAGTAAAACCCTGTTCATTACCAATTTTTAAAACATACTGCACTTAATATATTGATTTAAATTGACTATACATCATTCTAACATACAAATATACTATTTTACTACAGTTTAAAAAATGAATCAATTACAATTATACAATTTCCCAGATGGCCTTTCACAATTTCACAAATGTGTTTTATGATAAATGGATATTAATTACAAAGATGAACGAAAGGCGATAATCCAAAACGGCTGCGAATTTGGATAAGTGTAGCTATCACAGAACAGTTGCAAATTAAATGAAAAATCACATGACGACATGACGTTATTATTGTGTGGTACTTTACCAAGAGATTGCGGGTACTGCATAGATGTAAACTATGTCTTACTATTACACCTAAATGGTTATACGGAAAAATAAATTAAAAAAAAAAACAAAATTAATGACGAGAAATAGGGTCTCTTAACATTTTACAGTTCACTTATCGATGCAGTCTTCTCTATATTCATATTTCTAATACCTTAATTTGTATTATCCTAATAATTAAATTCATTGTATGCATATTTGTCAATGGATTATCATATTTTTAATTTAATTTAATTTTTTTTTGGTTTTGAAGCAGTGTTTTTAAGCGCTTTTTGTTCAATTAATTTAGTTTCCTTAGCTACAACTATTAATGTGTATAGAACCGAAAAAAATATATCCATTTCATTCTACAGCCTGCCCAGTTCACCATAGCATCTGACTCATGGATGCGCACATGTTGGAGTGGGGAACAATTATAATGAGTACTCTTTTTTTTCTCTTCTATCCTTATCAATCTTCTGCGCATGCCACCGTGAACTGGGCAAGCTATAAATAGTACTCATTTAAATGTAACAACTGCACTTCAACAAACATTTTTAATTAATTAGATGAAATTTTCTGTTACTTAAAATATAACACGTCACTTACCAAAAAATAAAATGAGACACTATAAGCTTTTTATCTATATAAAAAATGTACAAATTAAAAAAATTGAGCGAATTAAATTAAAAATGACTGTTAAAGTATAAAAGTATGACAAATTTTTGAATACTAATTTTCCTCACCTTATTTTATCTGTTTTTTTTACATAACAATGTTTATATTTTTTTTTTTGCTTTAATGTTGTTCAAATAGACTTATAAAATACAGTATATAGTTCCAACTCCACTGCTAAGAAAAGTAGTTATTGGCTAATGATAGAAATGACTTTAGACGCATACATTGCATAATGTTTTGGAGCAATGTTAATGGCTACCAATGACTATGATAAATTACTCTGTTATTGTACCAGGTAAATGTGCTGGCCGTGAATCCAATGCAAAACCTTTTGATCCATCAGGTCCTTTCGGCTGCCTTATCACTGTTAACCTAGGACCTGTGTCATCCAATGAAATTGTACGTAATCTACTTATCAATCTTTCAGGTCTCGCCTGTACATCACTGAAACAAAAAATATAAAAATGTTTTTTATGTCACAAACCACCCATTCCTTCTACCGCATTTAAACATTCGCACTCGCACGTTTGTCCCCACAACTCGAATAACCTTTTTCAGACTCGTCGAGTATTCAGTCCTCCAAGTCGAGGAGAATGGACAATGCTACAAGCCTTTATCAAAAAAACGCTTCCTTAGCGAGTACTAAGAGCGGCAAAGCAAGGAACTAAGCAAATGACGAGTGAACCGAGCACACTCTTGCGCCGTTTAAGATTTGACTCGTGCAAATGTGTTAATACACCTTTAGCAAGTATGAAAACACAGAGCAATTTGTGTAAACTCGACGTATGTAAAACAATGGACAAATCGCACGGCACGACACATCATTCCGTACAGGCAAATTCTAAATTTTAAATTTTTTTGTTGTCAGACGTTACTCATAACGACAACTACCCCTTCGTGTGTTTAAATATAAAAAAAAACGGGTCCAATCCAAAATTCACCTTAAAAGTAATTAATAATGACCCACGCAGCGGTTTTGATCAAAGCGGTTATCGAGAGAAAAATTAAGTCAATGTGTCGATCAATATTTTGAGCATGTGATGACACACTTATCGATATCAACATCTCGAAAACTAGAGTTCTACAAATTTGCATGCCGTTAATTATACTTGGCGGTGGGAAAGAGCTAAAAGCTCTGCCCAGTGGTCACTTAGTAACGGTCGACTGTGTGCCTATTTTTTCTTAAAATCTCCTTAAAAATTATTTACTAAAATGTTGCATTGAAAGGAATCATCAATATGATGCACCTGAGTCATCATTAGAATGATCTCAGCGCCGCATGCAGGTTATTGGTTTTTATAAAGTTTTATCAAACACTGTAAACTGATTTTGTGAAAAGTAACTTAAGGAAATTAAATTTAGATGGACATTTTATTTTTTTAGATTTTAAACAAATTTCCAGATTTAAAAAAACTTACCTGACTTTTACAACATTACAAGCTGATGATTTTCCACTTCGCTGATTGGTTACCAGTACAAATTCCACCTGATCTCCAATTTGTAAATTAACATTATCTTTGACCTCCGACATGTGAAAGAATAATTTTTTGCCTTCCTCCACTTCATAAGCTAAAAATCCAAATTGCCCTTTAATTGCATCAACTGTGGCTCTTAATTTTTTTCTGACAGCAATTATATTTGCAGCTCTTCCAGTTGAATCAACCTGCAACTGTACAGCATCTCCTACTTGAAGGAGTTCTCTCTTATTCACCAATCCCATTATTCCGAATTCAAATTCTCTTGGTTTTTCATCATTTTCTTGTTTTATTTTTATTAATCCTGAGTATTCATTTTGGTCTGGATTTACTGATCGCAGAGGTCTTACAACTGCACCTTCCAATACTTCACCTGATATTTTTGGCAGAATTATTGTTCCTTTTGGGATTACTTTTACATTTTCGGCAGACGAACAAGTACCTGAATTTCCCCGTGTGCCTAAATTGTATTCTACTTCTTGACCCAATTCTAAATTTAATGTTTCTCCATCAAAATTACTAAAAAAAATTACCAAATTTTAAGCGACACTTATTCTACAGTGTTTTAAACACCAGGCGCGCGTGAACAAACGCACGTGAACAGCCATAATGCACAAAGCCGGTAGTTATTGATTTAATGATCACAAAATAAACTAAATCCGACCAAGAAAACTTACCTCTACACGACCATTATTCAAATAATTTTTTAAACGTTATTGACATGTACCAGTAAGGCTAGAGGTAATAAAATAAAATCAAGTGAATACTCTTTAAATAGGCTATCACATGTTTTCTAAGTTTTTGCAATATCTTTGTTACTTCTTCATTACTTTTTATTTTGCAAAATTGTGTGAAAATCATTCAAATGCGGATCACGCGTTGCATGTTGTTCACGCGCGCCACTTATTGAACATAAATGAAGAATAGTTTGGAGAAAGTTAAAACTTACCTAAAATGAAAGAAGACTTCTCTATCATGATCTACAGTTTCTATAAAACCAAATCCATCTTTAAGAGCAGCAACAAAACCCTGATATAATTGTGTAGAGCGGTTGTTATGTTTAGCAGCCGGAGATATTCCATTAGTTTGTGCAGCTTGTTGGACAACTTGAACATCCACTGCTATGAATTCTTTATTTCGTTTTACTAAATTTATATTAAATTGTACCTAAAAATATTTAAATTAGTATTTTATTTATCAGAAAGTACATACATTTATTTGAAACACTGAGCGCGCCTAAAAAAGTTGCACGTGCACAGCGTATTATCGCATAGCCGTTAGTTGACAATTATATGCCTCTATCAAGGTGTTTACGTGCGCGTTAACATTGTTTACGTGCGCTCCATATTTAAATTGAATGAAGAATAGTTACCTTATCTCCTAATCTAGGAAAATGCTTTTCGCAATCTTTGGAATAAAAAGCAACAGTTTTTTTAATTCCATTTAAGGTATAAGAAATAAGACCAGATTCGACATGTGTTTGTTCTCCATTATGTCCATTTATACTTTTAGTGGGACTCCTACTTGCCCAACTGCTAGGTACATCTTTAGTAATAATTCCTGTTAAAGTATTTTCGACCCTAGTTTCAAATTGTACAGTTCCAGGTGGAAGCAGCTTCATTCTAATAGCGCTTTGTCGATTGTTTGAAAATGTACTAGATTGATCCTGCACAACAGTAAATTCGAATTCATCCCCAACAATTACTTCCCTTTCTATGTCGAGAACCTCATTAAAATGAAAAAATAGCCTTGGCTCTCGCTCCACACATTTTAAAAAGCCGAAACCATCTTTGACTGAAGCAACAACTCCTTGTTCACGTTTTTCCCCAGAAACAATGAAACTTTCATCCAGGAGAGAAATATTTGTGGCTCTATTTAATTGATCCCTACGATCAGTTGCTATTTTAAATTGTACCCAATCACCGTGACGCAATGTAAAATCTCCTTTTTGATCTTTATCTCCGAATGATATTTCTACTTCTGAATGATCAGGTGCTCGATATCTTATGCGACCTGGAAGTGCATCAGTCTGATGACGAGCATTTGCTCCTCTGTCTAATGGTTTTAAAACTTGACCTCTCATAATTTCTGGTTTTAAATCTTCAAATATTACTGTGCCAGGTGGTAAACGTGTTATATTACAAGCAACTTCTTTGCCCTGAAAAATAAATTGCTTTAGCTTAATTTATAATATCCAATGCAAATTTTTTCACATACATTGCGGGTTTGTATTATAAACTCTACATCATCACCTAACCTGAGTTCTTCTTTAGTTTTGGCCTCTGAGAAATGGAAAAATATTTCTTTAACAACATCAGCTCTTTCTATAAATCCAAAACTCTCCTTCATTGAACACACAACTCCTTGATACTTTACTGGATGAGCTGGATTTTCTAAACGGACATGACATGCTCCCAAATTTCCACTAAAAATATAACAAAAATTAACTTACATAAACAGATTATCTGCTGAAGTGAGTGATTTTAATACACTCACTGCCAGCTTGTTGGGTTTGCATTTTTCTTAAAATGTTTTTAATAACTGCATAATAAACTGCAGAACTATCATAATTTTTAACATGACTTGTGCGTGTATTTCATTCAGGTTCAATACAAAACGCGCGTAAACATTTTTCTACTCGTGATTCACACACTGATAGACACATATGATTGGTCGTTCGGTAGTGAGCGTTCTTAGCTGGATTCAGTTTATTTTGTGACCATTCAAAACTCTTTGAATATGAGCATGTATATGTAAAAATTTCCACTAACAACTACCGACTCTGCATTTTCGCTTTGCACGTGCATTTGTTTACGCGCGCTCTGTGTTGAAAGTGAATGTTGAATACATTTACACTCCTTATAAGTTACACCTAAATTACGCATGTAAATCTGTGCCACATTAAGAGAAAGAAATTTAGGCTTTCCCTACATATGCTTCTGATTGACTTGTAATAGCCAACAGCAATGCAAGCATTAAAATTGCAAATGGAAGCAAAAACAACTCAGCTGGTTGATAAAGCTTGTTTTTAAATAATCATTCTAAAATATTATAAATAAAAATATTTTACCGATGATTAGTAGCAATTTGAAAGCTGACTTTATCTCCAGAACGTAAAGT
>JARJDX010040213.1:0-13161 GCA_030264735.1 Gymnusa sp. GC000175
TAGACGTCAATAATTGAATTATTATTGCCAACATACATCTTTAAATATGATAGTTAACCCAAAAAAACATCTCAAATTATTAAATGAAAGTCGTGTGGTGACCACACCTCCATTTTTTGATATCTAGTACAATAATTACCGAAATTTAGTGCTCTATCAGTGAGCTGTTCATTACTTGTAATATTTTTATACATGTTTTTCTACAAAAGCTTTTATAATTATAATTATATTATAATTACCAAAATGTATAATTTATATAACAAATAAAGCTTTAATTGAATACTCTAAATGGATGTGCCTCAGGTGCGTAAGGTATTAAATTTAATAACAAATCTTTCAAAACATGAGATCAAATATTTTTTTTGTAGATAACCTTTTTTTTTATTCAAATGAATATGTATTTTATAACAAAACTCGAACATATGAAAAAAAAATCAAGCAAAATATAAAATTTGTTGAGTGCTTTAATAAAAAAAACGAAAAAAAAAATTCCTTACAGTTTGTATTATGAACTTCTATAAAAATAAATTTTACCTTCATTTATATGAATTTAATATTAAATTTAATTAAAGTTCGCAGTAGGTACTGGTGTAAATATTAAATTATATATACAAATGCGTTTCAGGAAACAAAGTAGCCAAGTACTTTATATTCTGAAAGGACGATTGTAGTCCTTCCTGACAACACCTGCCCAATTTAAATTTACAATCAGTTTCTACATCTTGTTTTGTCAGCCAATAAAAACTTTTCCGTGTATTGATTCACATTCTGCAAATTTGTCATCGTTAACTTTAAAAAATATAATTCGCGTGCGCTTTGCCAAACAAAAAACGTCGCTCAAAATATATCATGGAGATACTTTCCTGTCGAAAATTATTATGGATGTTAGATAATATTGTAAAAACGATTTTCCGTTTAGCATAAAGAATGCATTTATGCTGATTTATGTCGCGATGACATGGACTGCAGACAGAAATTTCCTATTTCCCATTTTTTTTTCTTTCTATGTGAAGTAAATGGATTATTTTCTAAATAAATAACAACGAAAAAATCAGTAAAACGTAACGAAGTTAACAGTATCATTAATATTGCTTACGCACTGGTGTAAATGTATTTTTAATGCTCTACTGTAGTTCACCAATAAATTAAATGAATTTTTTAAAATACAGGCGAATTAAATAAAATTTAAATTATCTTTAACCAATAGAAATAAACTGTTTATTACAATTTCTTTAAAACTTTTAGTTCACCAATAAATAAAATGAATTTTTTAAAATAGAGGTGAATTAGATAAAATATAAAATAACTTTAACCAATAGAATAAACTATTTTTACAAATTTTTTCAAAATTTTTAGTTCACCAATAAATAAAGTGAATTTTTAAAAATAGAGGCGAATTAGATCAAATTTAAAACATCTTCAACCAATAGAAATAAACTATTTACTTAATTTTTTTTAAAACGTTTAGTTCAGGGGGTCTAAACATTTTGCCGCGAGTGCCAGATTGGGATTTATATCCATTTGTGGGGGCCACGTGAATTTGTGAATTAAAAAATCTCGTTATGACCTTATTGCATATTATTTTTTATAGTAAATTACAGATACATAAATAGTAATCAAACATGGCTAAATTATACATAATTAGAAAATTATTTCATGCAACTTTTAATGGGAATGATGGAAATATGTTTTTTCCTACAGAATTTCTTTAATGTTGGTATCAAAATTCCGTTTTATTAAATATATTTTTCGCATTTTTTTTTTTCATTTTCGATATGTATATTTTAAAGTTAAACGGATTCGCGCGAAAAAATCAATAATTTTCAAAAACCTTCTAGTCCGGATAAAATCACTTGCCTGGCCGTAGTTTGGTCACCTCTGATCTACTCGAAATGTCTTTGTAAATAAAATAAAATTTACAATGTTTTTTTATTAAATACCTAATATGTTAATATTTTCTTAATTAAATTTGATATTAACATAAGAAAATTTATTACGTTTTTGTTATTAGCAACGAAACCCTTGTTTAATCAAGCAAATCACTTAACCACAAATGCAAATCATTTTAATGGGCTTTCCCCATCCGCCTCATCATAATAATTAATACTTTAATTAACAATTTAAATTACAATTCATTTCGGGATATTGCAGAATTTCCAGAATATCAATTGCACTGGAATTATCTAATCTTTCACTATCAGAGACTCACTTTATCCGTAATAGATGACTTCTCAAATGCTATTTTCCGGCTGAAATTGGAACGTTGTCTGGAATTTTAATTCACAAATATGTATTTCGTTAAAAGCCTTAAAAATATTTAAATGGAATGAGTTTCCAACGTTTTGTATTGTATGTAAAGCTTTAAATGCATTTAGTTTAATTGAAATGAAATGTAATTAAAAAAGAGGATTAAATAAATATCATAAGTGTGTATTTAAAATAATGATTTCATAATCTGACGTAGGATTAGCATTCAGTAAACCAGATTTTAATTAAGTTCTGATGATACAGCGAGTTAGAACAATGCAAATGCAGTAAATTAACAAATATACTCCTGGTGGTAGAGGATTACCTCTGAATACTAAGTGTGAACAATAAAATCCCTTAAATCTAATACCGCGTTCTTTTAATAACACCCACACCGTAGCTCTTTTGTTTATGCTTCATAAATTATCAGATTGCGTTTATTCTTTGGTTGTGTTGGAAATGTAAAATGGTGGGATTCAGACGTACATTCATGAATCCTGCTTGAGAAAGTCCAATGGAATGAGATGTACGATTTTTCTATCTCTAGTGCAAATAATATCTTCACTGACATTTAGTGAATTGGTTGCGCAACTATGAGCATTGCGGAATTGGCACATGAAGAGAATTTTATCAAGAATTTTATTTCTTTTTAATCTTTCAATGTCAAGCACATATCTTACGAAATTATAGCATAGTTGGAAATATATACAATAATGAATCAAAACATATGAAAAATATCAGATGCAGATATATGTTTTAAACTTTATTTTAATTTTAATGTGTTACTGTTTTACCTTTACAATTATATTTCATTTTATGCCAATAAAATATAAATACTTACTCTAGCGCCTACACCAATATTTTCATCACATAAAATTTAATCTGAAAAATATTGAAATATGCATATATAAAAGTGACTGATGTCAATATCGAAATTATTGCCAACATACATTTCAAAAAAATTAAATTTTAGAAACATACTGCCAACCTTATTAGCTGATAATTAATTAAATATACTTATGCCTTTTTTAAAGTAACGGATACGTAAATGAAATTTTATATATTTTGTTTGTATATACGTATGGAGAGTCAACAAAATTAATTGCTTTACTAGAGAGATTGCTACTAGAAGGCAGCTTTTTCGTATTTACATATGTAAAGAAAAATACACGATGATCACAATGGTGGGCGACGTCAAAGGCTTTGATGTTGGCTATCCATAAATCTTACAGTGGTGCAGTGCGAAACCCAAGGTTTTATAGAGTTCTGGCATTGTGTAGCTTTCATGCATCCAGTTAGTATTCGGTACATTTCATTACCGATTATGACAACTTGTTTTTAATAATGGGATCTATCCCTCGGGGTAGGCATATTCTCCGGTTGAAGGAAGCACTGTGCGCTTCCGCTGTTATTTAGAAGACTGGTGGCTTACCACCCCATTTGCTTTCTTAGGAGATTATTACTTGTAGTAGCTGCCTTGTTTTGATACAGAGGTGTATTGTATGCTTTCACCCAAAATAAGTCCAAAAGAATTTGATTTTCTTATGTGTTCCAAGATGCTATCTTTCCATTTAATCTGCAGTTTACGTTTTGCCTGCCACGTGTTTGTAAGTAAAACGCACGGGATTATCTTTCTGTTGGATCATCCTCTAGGAGTTTTGTGCGTAGTACTCGGCCAAGAGGTCAATGCCCTTTCAACTCTCAACTCAAGTTAGTCATTGTTTTTGGCCCTCATTCTGATTTTTTGGTAAGCCTGACATAGAAACTTATGTTTTGTATAATGGTATAATAAATTATAAACTTTAGTTAAAACGTACAGTTTTTCATTATAGTTTACAGTATCATGTGCAGCTGACAAGTCTAACAAGGCAGCACCAGTAATTAGCTTTTCCTCGTAATCCCTTCCTATGTGTCCAATAAGTTCTAGAACTTGACCAGTGGTGTATTTTACGATTAAAAACCTGCACCTTTGCGAATTATGTTTTGTTTACCGTTGTTTGCTATGCGGTGTTTGCTATGCGGCGTGTTATATCGCTTATGTAGTTTAAGAAGATCGCTCAAGATTGTTTTTTTTTGTTTTAGTAGGACTTCCTCCCCCAATCTTTAGAAATTCGACGGTTCTTTGTACAGTGGTTAAATATCTGTAATAGCCGTTTACTATTTGGGGCCGAAGTTTTTGATTTTTTTAATGTTGGCTATGCCATAATTTATTTCTTTTAACATGTATGGTTTTTCTATGGTTAAAGTCATTGTAGTCTTAGAATAGATGTTTTTTCATTCTTTAATAGTTGCTGAGTAACTTGGTGGGTTTTCATGTTGCTATCAAAGTTTCTAATAAAATTTTATGTGATCTTGCTACTGTGTGTCTTGTATAGTTTCATTTCAGACCACTGTATTCCTTTCTTGGACTAGTACTTAAAGAATCATTGAACCACATTTATTATTTTTTCGCTAAGAGGCGACCCTCTTCTCGACGTAAAGCTTCTACCGATTTAAAAGGTTTTTTCACTCATTGGAAAAACCTGAGATATATTGTTTTCTGCATTCTTGGACCCGACTTTATAAGAAGGATGCATTGGTCGTAGTTTTAAGGGGTTGGTTTAAGTTCTTGTATTGCCGAGTCCATTGGGTTAAGTTTGTCCAGTCTGCCTTCTCGAAATTAAAAGTATGCAATGCATCGACTATATAGGTAGAAGTTCCCAGCAGGTAACCCAAATAATATAGCACGAAAGCAGATCGGCTATATAATCATTGATAAGTGCTACGGGTCTTCAATCACTAGGGCATGTACCTATCCAAAAGTAGACGTTCCACTACTCAGTGGCTTTCTCATTACCAAAAATGGATAACGCAAAAAATATAAAGAATACAGACTTATCAGACTAATGAACGACTACCTGATTTTTTTTAGCAACAGTGATTAACAGTTGGAGTTCAGACAAGATTTGGGTACGAAAGAAGCTTTAGTAGTGATGCAGATTTTAGTTCACAGTTGCTACGAAAAGCCATATGTTTCATTACCAATACAACATCATAAACAAAAACACAATAAAATTCTGAAAGACATAGACAGAGCTCAGAAAGATATTTGCTACACAGAAAATCTATAGTGAAAGCAATATTAACAAATTGAAAGGATTGACGAGAGCTAATGGACACAATTGAAATCTACAAAAGATAGAGGCAGATGCAGGGACAGGGTGTGTTTTTTACCTCTCCCATTTATTCTGTACTCTAAGAGTATCTTCCAAGAGGCATTGATTGATTTGTTTTGAACGGTATGATCGAGTCTTTCTAGCACTTAGGTCTTTATTGTGCTATTTCCCTTCTAATTAGCTGTTTTTCGCACGGTTTACGCCTTTTGATGTTTTCGATTATCCTGAGTATTTTCAACGCTGAAGTGTTCCTAATAGTGGCCTTGGTCGGCCATCGGTTGTCAAGTAAATAATCTCTAATTGACAGTAGCGCGGGGCAGTGGTAAAGCAGGTGTGTCACCGTTTTATCCTTTTCTAGGCAGCCACCACAAATGGGATCTCTGATGGATCCTAATGTGTGGAGATACTTATATGGCCAGTATATCCATATTCCTACGAGTTTTTAGATATTTCCTCTGTTTAATCGCAGTATTCTGTTCTTTAATATTCGCTACAAAGAAAATCTATTATGGAACCAACCTACCCTAATATGGAATAACGGGAGTATATTTTTTACCTCTTCGATTTTATCTGTACTCTAAAAGTATCTTCCAAAAAGGCATAGGAAGGCATTTAAAAATGAATAAAAGTAAAAGGGACACGCATTAAAAACATGAGCTATGCAGATGATAAGGCACTAATAGGGCTCAACATTAACATCCATAAAACAAAATTTCCGATGATCACCGATGAAATGTATGGAAATGTCCAATATTCAGTGATCAACCTATAGAAATACCATGAAACTTGACTTTGCGAAGATTGGACATCAGACTTCCATAATGCATTTATAAAAATAAATCATTTCGTTTGGAATACCAACTTTGACCCAAGCCTCAGAATGTGATCCAGCACACAGCACATACTTAAAATACCATTAATATCACAAAAAATAAAAGAAGAATCCTTGGAAGATTAAATAAGGATAAAGAATTACTACAGTGGCAGTGTAGCTTAGCAGTGTAGGCATTCGGCTGCTAAGTGCAAAATTGTGGGTTCGCGCCCCACAACATGCAAAATATTTATTTAAATATCTAACACTGCCCCAACTCCCCAACCCACTTTGCCAGTGTGGAGTTCCATGGCTAAAAACCTTCTCTTCTCTGGAGTTAGATGCAAAATCATATAACTCCAGTGGTTCGGAATCCATGCTAAACTGTAGGTCCACCTGTAATATAAGTTGCCAGCATTACAGGCAGACAAGGGGATATGAACCAGCAGTAGCGTCTTAGAGGCTGACCACACAAAAATTACTATGCACAATAAAACGGGTCATATTAACGCGCAACACAAAATAGCGACTACTGCAACTTATCATTAAAGGGAAGATCGAAGGAAAAACTGGAATAGATAGAAAGAAGATATCATGGCTTCGCAACATCAGGCAATGGGCTGAAATTGCCATGATTCATACTGCTAGTAGACATAAAGAAATGGAAAATGTAGTCTTAAACATATTTTAATGAATTTCAGTAGTATATAAAAAAGATGGTGTATAATTAATGTCTGAGTTATTGTTTTAATTCTTCAGGTAGACAAATAAGTTACATCAATTTTTGTTAAGTCTAAAATGCCAATAAATACCTACAAAATAAGGAAGAAAACTTTTATTTGACACAAGACAAAAACAAGGCAAGACAGAGAGTTAAAAATGTTATATGTTACAAATGTTATAAAAGATATATAAAGCTATCACTAAAACGCTTTAAATAAATTAATACAATTCATATCAAAAAGTAATAAAATCACAGTCAATATCATCCTTTGTCATGCATATAAAATTTTATGGGATATTCAAAATCCTCAAAAACTTTCTTATTTCCGCGCGACTAAACGTATCAAAGTTATTCAATATGAAATTGCATGCCAAATCCTGTTGTTAGATAGGAAAACTTTTATATTTCACTTTGCCTTATATATTTATGCCTTTAAATTATTCGATTGCACCTGCGCCTATAAAAGGTTCATTTTTGCATGATTTGCTGAATATTATTGCATCCTGAGTTTTTAATAATCTGATATATGGCTACACGGCTTTACAAAAAGTGTTGCGAAATCGTTTGTTTCTCTTCGCTACAATATGCTACTGATACATTTTGTTTGATTTTAAAAAATATATTGTTCGCCTTCCTATGAACGCATAAATCTTAAAATGCAAGCTATAAATTTTATATAACTCCTGAATTTCCAAAAGTTTTGCTGTATCGAAATTTTCGCAATATAAATTGTGCTTGTCATCCAAATTTATTTAATGTCATAATAGTTGCTTCCAACCATTATTTTACATTTATTAAAATTTTGTACAAATTTACATTTTGATTTTATACAGGGAACGTTTTAAATAAATAAAAAGTAGTGCAGTCGGTACTATGTAAGATTTAATATTAGATTTTGATTATATTTTTGTAAATCTATTTTATTAAATGAATGTATTTACTGTATATTGCCTGCCTTAAATTAAATTTCATGATATCGTCTTATTACGTTGTTGATGTTGATATAAAATATTTATTATCTAAGGAAGGAGCGATCAATTGAATTTTTTTTTGAGTGGTTAGCAAAGTTTGTTAGACGTAATTTCCTGTCTATATAATTAATTTAAAAACATGAATAATTTCATAAACTCATTGTTTGTAAAATAAAAGAATATTACACTTTTATTTCCACATAGATTAAGAATATTCTGCTGAATTATCTTAATTAAATCTAATAACAATCTAAATTTGTTTTTTTTTTCTTTAAATTAAGAGAAAGTTGAAGTCACCGTTGCAATTTCAACCAGTATTCTCATTGCTTGAATTTTTAATTTTAATTTAAATCATAATTTACGTAAGGCACTTGTCAATCGTTGAAGGTATTTGAAAATGTAACCTCGAATGTTGAAAGCTTTAGTTAATTTTATAGATAAAAGAAGAAAAAAAGAATTACGTTAAAACCGAGCTCGAATTATTTAACATGCTCAGTAATTTATGGTTAAAACTAATTAAGACTAACCAAAAAAGTATAATAAATGTTTAAATGTCGTTTAAAATTAACAACTGCATGCTCTTAAGCGGCTACAAAGTAGGTTAGGTTATTTAAAAGCTAAGTAACTTGTAAATAATCGATAGTTGTTAATTTTAGATCCCACTGAAGCATTTATCTAATTTTGAGTTGTTTTACTGTCATTTTTTTCCCTTTGACAATGAATGTAAGTTACCAGTTACCTTCATCTTCTTCTACATATTTTAATAGAAATCGCTTCTACTTTCCTGACGTTTTTTCTGCGAGATGGATGTCCGTCAGGAAAGTAGTCCAGCTATTTTTTCATCTTTTAGGTAGTCGTCTAGTGGCCCTTCTTCCTGTTGTTATTCCGTTTCTGACGATTTTTGTTATTCTTTCGTCTTTCATTGTAGCTATGTGGTCATTCCACAATCTTCTTCTGTTACTAGCCCATTGCACAACATCTTCCACTCCACATTGCTTTCTAATTTTGAAGTTGCGTTTTCTAACTTTGAATGTGAGTGCTAATGGTACTGCTGATTTCTCTTCGGTGTTAAACAAAACTATTTTTTAGCCCTAAAGTAAATTTTATTGGATATACTTAAATCCAATTCACTAAAAATATTTCTTTACAATTTTATTAATTAAATTTCCTTTCTTAACCCTTTCACTGCAGAAGGCGTATATATCCTGTCCTTGGTTTAATCTATTTTTTTTTCTTTTTTTCTATTTAATAAATAAAATCATTTAAAAAAAAACTTGTATTTCGACGAAAGGAAACTGGCGCAGTCGGTAGGATTGTTGTGACGAAATGCGATACTTTTTAACTCGGTACCTTTCAACGGTTTTCGCTTTTCGGACATATAGATTAATACATGAAAGCGTAGCCATACACCTGTAGCAGTCAAAGGGTTAAAAATAAATAATAAATAATTCTCAATTTTTTTAGCACCCCATAACAAACATTCATTATAAAATTGTTATTTAAATAAAATTTAATTTTATTCCAGTTTTAACCAATAAAATTTACTAAAAAATAATTAAAAGAATGGATATTTTAAAACCTCATAAGTTTCAAAGTTTTATTTTAATCATGTGGATTAAGATTTACAAATACCTAAAAAATAATTTGTGAACTATAGTCAAATGTAGTTAAAATGTATAATTTGTGCATAAAAGAACGTTTGTTATGCTTCCAAAATGTTTAGAGATAATTCATAAATAAATTAAACAATGACTATTATAAGACAATTTAGAAGCAGACTAGTTTATCACTGAAGTGTTGAACTAATAATTACATTAATAGTGTTCAGGCCATTACAATAAATACAAGATGTTAATCCATAAATCATTTGCAAACAATTGTTGAAATTATAAATAGAAGTAAATTAATAATAACTGCGACTTGAAATATAATAAAGATGACAAAAATTATTAAGGAAATTCTAAAACGTCACGCTTCGCTCGTTACCATTACCATCTTCATCATAATCCAATAAAGTTGGATTTTGAGGTTCTTAAAATTTATAAATTCTCTTGTATTAAATTCTATTTACTAAAATAAAATTTAAAATAAAAAACAATTATTTAAACGTAATAAATTGTACAGTTAATTAAATAAAAAGTATTAATTGTAAAAGTAAATAAACAAGCTGCAACGCATAATAAAATTAACATTTTTAAATATATAAATTAGTGGCTTCCTTTGTTTTAAAAACAAAATTATGTAAAATATAGTTTTTTTAATTGACGACATAATTACCTAGCATTAGGTACTTCTATTATTGATTTTTAAATTACAAAACCATTTTCAAGGTTAAAAAATTATAATTTATGTAATCAATAAAAAATGAATTTTTTAGATTTAATATATAAAAGCGAGAGGATTTTTTGTGAAATGCAATCGTAAAACTTTGTATAATCACTTTTAACCTAAATTCAGAAATAAAACGTATTTAATTAAAAATAAATTAAAAGTCCTATTGTGATTTCACAGATTTGTTACAATTATTTGTTCAATAAAACCAATGCCAAAGGCAATGTAAATTTTCACAAATTTTGGAGACTCCATAACAAACAAAAATAAAGAAAATGAAACTTAAAACTAACATTACAAATGTGGACGATGAATATTTTGCTCTCCATATCATGTTGGCATAAAATAATTCAAACTGAATAGTATTAAACCCTTTAGGAATAAGTATGGCGTGGATCCTTTTAGGAGCTTGCCGTTGCAAGCTCATAGGCTTAACATTCAGAAAGTCCTGGTATATGTTTTATTCCATCCTCTTAAGTACTAAATTGGAATATGTATTTATTTAAATACATTTTTGCGTTTTGAAATAACCTTTTCATTTGGTTTATTTTGCATCTTTAACAAACTAAACGTATAGAAATATAATAAATTTAAAGTTTGCTGGCGCGAGGGTTTGTGGGGTCTCTATTTCGTTGATAATTAAAAAAAAATACTAACATTTTGTTCACCTCTCTTTTAAATAATTCCGCTGAAGACCAACCGAACCATTCTTTTAGGTTTTCCGAACATGATATCCGTCTGCGCCTCAGATTTTCATAATTTTTTCTCTGCATTACATATTTATAAATAAATATATGTTTAAATTTTTGATATGGATGTAACTAAATTTTTTTTTTGCAGGTGAGTTTTAAATGTTCAATCTTTCCCTACATGCAACTGCCTATCAAGATAATTAGTAAGTAAAAACCTATTAGACTTTAGGTATTATAAAGCATAGTTAGTTATAACATTGTTATTAACAATGTCACATTTTTTCGTATCGTTAACTACCTACGCCTTATAATACCGGCCCTTCGTCGTCAGCTTAGGACGCCACTCCTGGCGCATAGCCACTTTTCTGCTTGTAATGCTGGAAACTTATATTACATACCGGCCCTTAGTTATTGGAAAACCTAAAAATTTAAAAATATTTAAAATAAAATTCTTAACCAGCGAAAATATGAAATATACCCAGTCACAGAATGCCCAATAAGAATCAATGAACGCCAGAAATAACAAAAGTTGTGCGCCAATAACTGATGAAACAAATAAGTACTATTTAAACGCTAAATTTTCTTCTTAAAAATTATAAAACAATTCAAAATAGCTATTTGGAACGTCAACATTCCCAGAAATTAAAAATATTTTTTAATATAAATAATATTTACATAATGTGTGTGTGTGTGTGTGTGTGTGTGTGTGTGTGCCTGTGTCCTCTCTACAGCCCAGACGGCTAAAATGTTCGGCCTAGAAATTTATATTTAAGCTTTTAACAAAAATTGGTAGGTGCCAATGACTTTTGGCTAAAATCCACCAACAAGTGGTAGTTTATTGATTAGGTTTTTAGTTTTTCCTTTCGCAAAAACATATTTTAAAATCTTCAAGTTTATGGAAAAAATATAAAAGTACAATTTTATTTTTTATTTCATATAGATTGCTTTTTTACTTTCTGTTACGAAGTAAAAGAAAGTATAGTAATCGCGAAATCAAGAAATGTCCGTTTTCGACTTCCCTCATTCAGAAAAAGTTGTTTTTGAAGTGGTGTTTTTCTGTATGTCTGTCTCTCTGTTTTCTCTCTACAGCCCAAACGGCTAAACTGATCGGCTTGGAAATTCATATTTAAGTTTTTTACAAATATTGGGAGGTTCCCTTGAGTTTTTGCTAAAATTCACAAACGGGAAGTGATAGTTTCTTGGTTATGTTTTTTTTTTGCAAAACTTCAAAAACTATCAAGGTTATATGTTTAGAATTAAATTTGCAACAAATTTTGTTGTTTTCATTTTTTTTAATTTAACATTTTAATATCTCATTCTTGTTCGTTAATAATCAACATTATATTGAATGCTGACAATTAATGAAATAGGTTATCTATCGTTTAATATTGACGGATGTCACTATCGAAGTTTTTACCAACGTACATTTTAACAAAATAAACTTGCAGAGACATATTGCCAATATAATTGGCTAGTAATTAATGAAATATAGTGATGTTTACATTAAAACTAACGGATATGTTTCAAATTCGTAAATGAAAGTGGTGTGGGGACCACACCTCTATTTTTTTTTCTAAATGCTTGAATCTCGATAAATTAAAAGCCATCTGTGCTGTAGAGAGGACACATATACTCACTTTTAAAATCAATTTTTCTGAATTCTACATCGAAACCTTATATTTTCGCAAAAATTTAGATTACGAAAATTTTGGCGAGAACAATACTTTCTTTTAATTTAAAATTTAGACTTTCGCTACTGAGGTCGATGTAAGTTTTCTTACTTTCGGTTTAAGTCGCGTATTTTTATTGGTTTTTGCCAACGTTTCGCTCGCCATTGCAGGGAGCATTTCCAAGGCGGAAAAGTGCGATAACTGAAGACCTTGTTCGAGTGTGTAAGCCTATATAGGAAAAGAATTAGTGGGGATGGAAATATAATGATAAAAACAAATATTTCCAAGTATTGGAGATTTCAAAACCAAGCTTGTGATTCACAACATCATACCTCCAAAAATTATCAGTCATAAATTCTCTGGTATGTGAAGCCCATTCAATCTCTCAAAAGGAACCATTGTCTTCAGAACTGACTCACGTCAAAAATACGCTTCTTAACAACAATTACAATTTAAAGGATATTAATCGTGTCATCAAAAAAGTCATCAGTAAAAATCAAAAACCTCGAGAAAAAACGAACCCCCCTGTTTCTTTGGCGTTTTTGCCATATGTAGAAAAC